>CAUYRT010006165.1:0-15412 GCA_963574885.1 Lepilemur ruficaudatus | reverse complement strand
AAAAGAACTCAAACCTGATCCATAAATATTTCCTTCAGGTAATGAAGTCCTCAGGTGGAAGCCCAGTCATTTCCAGGAAAGGCTGAGTCACATTTAGATTCTTCTAGGTACAAGTTTCCTCAAGTGAGGTGGTCGTCTTCTCCAGGCCTGGATATTTGCAAAGTGCCCTGCTTGTCTTGATTAATAACTCTCTCCATAAAGCCAGTCTTGGTGATGACATGACAAAGCTCCCCTGTCCCTGTGTGTTAATAGTACAGTGGGACCATTAACGGTTGGCAAGTATCCCAAAACTGCTCTAAAGATGTAGAGGAATTCTAATGAAATGTAAAACATTCATCAAAAAGGAACACAATACATTTTTCAAACCTAATGCTCAGTATTTCCACTTAACAAACACTATACCATCCTTCTTTAGGAAATATAGACATTTTCCTTGGAAGGAAAGAAAAATCCTTTCAAATTGTTGTCTTTATCTGTTCTATATTTTCCAAGTTTTAGGTTATAAATATTTACTACAGTGTTGTTATAAGGGAAAATAATTCATAAACTTTTTTTTTTTATTTTTCTAAAGCCATGTACTCTTATAGTTCCCAGAAGTATTTCAGTACCAGATAGATAGGGCAGATGTGTTAAAATGCAGACCCATAGAATCAGTATCTATAGTGCTGGGGTCTAGAATCTGGGAAAGTGGCACCCAGAAGTTCAGAAGCTTATGTCAAGCACTCTTGCTCATTATGGGCACAGCTGATTGCCCACCCAATACATTTCCCCATCTTTCCATTAATAGCCCCTAGATTTTATTTGAATAGTCACCTCTTTCCATGCATCCCATATTTTTTCAGAAAAAGTTCAACCCTCCCCTCACTTTAGTAGTTGGTTTTAATGAAGCATGAGTTCAAGGGTGGGCATGTGACCTGTACAATCCAATTAGAGTTGATCTCAGGACTCTGGCTCAAAATGTTGGGTTATAAATACTCTATCTCACCAGTGCTGAATAAAATCCCTGTAATCCCAATGCCTGTGGCAGCCATCTGAAAGCCATGAAGGGAACCAGACTTAGGAGGAAAATGACAGCATGGGAGGCAGACTGGGGGAATGGAAAGAAACTGAGTCTTCAGTGCTGCCATCAAGCTGCTGAATTAAACAATCATGGAGCCTTTGTTGCTTCTGGATGCTCAGGTACATAGAATAATAAATCCTTTTCATCAAAAGGCGATTGAATTTAGATTTTCTATTCCTTGCATCATGATGTCCTAGCTGGTGTGCAACAACTTACAGTTCTTAATTTCAGCTCCAACACAGTTTATCGCTGATTTAGTTTAGTCAGTACCCAACTAGCTCCTAAAAAATATCAAGCATTTTTTTGGCATACCAAGATCAGGTTCTAACCATTCTCATGGCAATCAAGTAACATTTACTTACAAAAAAACAAAAAATGGTCTGGGTGTGGTGGCACACATCTGTAGTCCTAGCTACTTGGGAGGCAGAGGCAGAGGCAGGAGGATTGCTTGAGCCCAAGAGTTTGAGGTTGCAGTGAGCTATGATGAGGCCACTGCACTCTAGCTCTGGCAACGGGGCGAGACCCTGTCCCAAAAAAATAATAATAATAATAATGCAATACACTTAATGACTTTCTCCTGATCAACAATCATAACCATCCAATGTCCTGCTATAACAAGACCCTGGTTTCAGTGTTCCACACCTCCGAACTGTCTTCAGACTCTGCTTCAGCTGCTGTCTCAGATCTACTGGTCCTACCTTGAGGTTTCTGGTTCTTTCTTGTTGTCTCTGACTTGGACTTTGCTTTCCTACTCAGCCATTTGGGTTGGCCCACTACTGAAATAGTCTATGTAATTTTTCAGTTCACTCTTACCCTAGATGTTGGTTTTCATGCTCAGCTTTCTTATCCATCTAGCATGAGGTAGTCCCACCTCCACAGTGCCAAGATACACAAACGCTGGGGTGCATCCAATGAATTAGGCAGTTGGATCTGGAGCTGCTGGAGGTACAATAAGCAAGACTATTGAGATTAACAAAATTAAATCTAAAATTTCTTCAAATTATAAGATATGAGAGGCTAGAGACATAGCCCTTACTCTCCAGGTATTTATAAGCCCAGTATGGAACAGGATCCTGGAAATTAGAGGACTCAGTATCAACATTTTGAAATACCACTTTTCTGTCTAACAATTGAACATTATCACACACACTCCATATTTGTTAGAAATGGGACACATATTACTTAGCATTTTCAGCTTTACTTTTCCAGAATGTAGGACACATTGCACTAATACAAAAATGGTCTCTTTAAGAGAGAAAATGCCATAATATCACTCTTTGGGTTAATCCCCACAGCAACCTCATTACCAACAGGAAAAAAAATCTTTGCATGTCATAAAAAAACTACTGAAAATTTATCCATTTTCTACCTTTGTGGCCATATGTCTTACTATACCAGTCCACCAACAGTTCCTGGATGTCACAATTTTAATTTGTCTTTGTCTTTTCTGTTTTCTCTAACCAGAATACCCTCACCCAAATTCTTCATCAAGTGGACATACTCATCATTCCAAAGCCAGCTAAATTCTCACCTCCTCACTTAAGCCTTCTCTGATTTTCTCCAAGTTGTTGCTGCACCTTCCATGGAGAAGACAGACAATGGAGGAAACATTTCAGAGAAGCACTGCATGCCATTTGAAGCGCAGGAAGTGTGCCAGGGATGCTGCCTCGCCAGTGCTTGAGGCTCTAATCAGTCAGGTTCACAACTCCTCCTTTGCAGAGGAGTCAGGAAAGAGGATGGACAAAGGGTCAATTCTCCTCCTTGCAGTATATTCCCAAATTAAAATTGGGGCATTTTTTCCCTTCCAAACTAGTACCTAAAAGCACTTAGAAATCTATATTGTACATTGTGCATGTGCATGTAATGGATGGCACAAGTATGTGTTGTTCAAGTATGGGTTATACAGTCTGTGGGCCCCTAACTCAAGTGTGAGGTCCATGCCAGCAGAAACAATGACTTCTTCATAGCACAGTGCCTGCTATACTTTATAGATCAACCAATGTTTTTTAATAAGAGTGAATGAAGGACTGAATAAATGAAAAATGGCCTTTACATCTAGTGAGAGAACACCAAGTGTCGGTGGAGTGGGACAAATAGAACTCTGACCATTATTGGTGAGAGTGTCAATTGGCACAATTAACTTTGGAAAACTATTTGGCAGTTCTTCCTGGTTTTATGTTTAAACATACAAATATGACCCACTAATTCCACTTCTAAGAATATGTCCTAAAGAAATGAGTGTGTACGTCCACCAAAAGGCTCACAAGAATGCTCACGGCAGCTTTACTCAAAATAGACAAAAACTGGAAATAACCCAATTGTCCATCAACGATAGAGTGAATGAATAATAGTATATTACATGTAGCAGAATACTACTCAGCAAGAAAAAGAATAAACTATTGCTACACAGAACATAGGTGAATTTTACAAATACAATAAAGAGCGAAAAAGACCAGACCCCAAAAAGTACATAATGGATGATGAGCCCATCTATAAATGATGATTATGAATATGAGTATGAAGTTCAAGAATAGGCAAAACTACTTTATAGGGATAGAAACCAGAATCATAGTTTCCTCCAAAAGAAATATGTGATATTGACTGAGAAGAGGCAGGACTGGGGTGTTATAAATGCTCCATATCTTGATCTAGGTGCAGTTACATGGGTATGTGTATGTATATAACATACATACAAATACACACATACATATATATTAAAATTCATGAAGTTGTACATTTAAAATTTTGTACACTTTATATATATGTTATACATACATAAAACATTTTTAGTGACTTGAAAGAATTTCAGATTCATTCTATTTTTTAGTTGAAAATAAAAGAATACAGTGAAAAAAATATGTCAGAAAGAGTCAAAAGGTCAGAGTTAGAAGGAAAAATTCTCTTATTTTGCAAATGAGGACACAGAGCTCAAAGAGATTAAATTATTTAACCACTGGCCACTTTCCTTGTTAGTCACAGAGCTAAGCCAATATGTTTTCATTATCCTGTGCCTTCCAGGCTATACTAAATCGTGGGCGTGAATGAGGAATGGAGAGATGGCAGGAATCTCTGAGAAACAAATGGGGTTTTCTCTGCATTCCATCCTCCTCAAATCTCTTCCCCATTTCCTTTCCTTGACTTAATCCCATGCTAATTACTGACTTCTCCCACCTTCTCTGGTCTTCATTCTACCCTTCTCTACCATCATTCACCCAGCCAAACACAGCTCTATGTCAGGGGATCTCAGAGTAGTCCCCAGATGACAGAAACCAAAAAGTAGGTAAGCACAAAGCAAGTTTCTTTAAAAATATAATTAATACAGCTGTACATTTATTTATCTCAAACCTCATTTCCAAAAAGAACTTTAGTCAGCTTTCAAAAATGCATGTATTACAAGGTGATGAACAAAAATTGAGGAAATTGGTGTGGAGGGAAAATCAGAATTGGAGGCACAGGATGACGCATGGGAAGAAGTCAGTGGCTTAGGATAGGGAGATATTTTCTTTGCTGCTTCTAAAACTTTAATATCAAAGTCAGGAAATGCTGCTGTAACTGCCTCCCCACTGCAACCTGCATTGTAGAAGGATCCTGGAAATAAAGGGATGGATCCAAAGATATGTTTATTTTACAATAAATTAAGGGAAATAGAGGCCTTCTTACATTATATTAGGTGGCTCTGAAGATAAACTTAAGAAATAGGAAATGATGCTCACAATCTAAATAACAAACCTGCCTCCAGGGTACAGTTGAGCTGTAAAAATATTAGAGAGAAAACATGATCTGCTCAGAGACAGGTTGCAAAGGATTCCACCCCCTACGCTCCCTCAGAAGCCTAGAGACACAGGCAGTAGATTCCACTATGTCAATCAAGCTGCCATATGGTGAACCTCTACTATGTTCACAAAATGATGCACGGAATACAAAATGTATTAAAATTGGGTTGTGGGAAATAAACCACTATTCCAAATGTTGACAACACAGAAGGCAGGAAATGCACATTTTCAGTATTCTCATTTTACTGCTCATTCATCAAAGCTTCACATATGTAACCAACATCCTAGAAACCAACCGAAGAGTTAAAAGTACTGCTCGTTACTATTGTATAATTTAGAGTAATAGAAACTACAGTGGGGTCATTAATTGCTGTCTATTATCTACTACTGTTGTCTGAGTAACCTCAAATAAAACACCTTAATTTCTTTAAATGAAAATTAAGGCTTGTGTTTTTGTTTTTCATTATGAAAAATAAAATGCAAAACAAAAGAGCATTTGAAGACTATGAAGTCCTTGAATCTTATAATACTTAAAAACTCTATGTAGTCATTAAAGAATTCATGGTCCCCTTGTAGAGAAGAGTGGGTTCAGGGTGTGGACTAAATGAATCCTTAGAGTTCTTTCCAGTCTACAGCTTCTTCCACACAATTACAATTGCCTCATTGGACCATGGTTCAACCTTTAGACTTGCACATCTGATCTCTTAATCTAAAATTATATTTGCAAATTCTTTTTGTTTTATTATCTTGGTGGTTAAAATTCACGACTCTGTAAACAGCTAGACTTGGGTTTCAATCCCAGCTTGAAAATGAATTAGTGATGGAATCTTGGGCGAGTTGCTTAAATTCTCTTAGCCTCAATTTCCTTGTCGATAATGGAGTAGAATAATATTAAATTTAAATTATGTTATTAGTAAATTATAGTTTTATATCATATGTGTATATAAATAAACTATAATTAAACATTAAGCAATACAAAAACTTCCCTACAGGGGTTGTTGCGAGGCTGACATGGTCGGGAGTGCAATCACTGTTCACATCATCACCATCACCTGCATGATCATATCCACTACTACCATTATAATGAATTAATGGGAAAAGCATAAAGGGAAAAAATCTTCATTTTTCTTAGAAGAAAATCATCCCAAACCCAAGAAAATAGACAAGGGCTATTCATATACATAATTAGTATACTAGTAAAGGCCAGTTTGGCTGGACCCAAACTTCCATAGGTACCTTTTGCAGGTGGCAGGGGCTGGGGGCGGCTGTGCTGAAATGGAATATAAAGCAAGTACATCATCAAGTCTAAGGATTTGTGGTAATTAGTAAAAGGCTGTGGTCAAAAGAAGTGCACGCCCTCAGAGCAGGCTCAGGATTCTCTGGGGAAAGAGAGCAGAACTTGGACGGTGCAAGGAAGACCAAGACAGAGTGAAGGCTGCTTGCTTGGGCTGTGTCTAAAAGTCATCGCCCTCTCCTCAAAGAGGAGACTTTAAGTTTATATTAGGATTTACTACACTACCTCTGTGGTTATGGGGTTTTAAATCTTATACAGTATATCATCAGTGTAAAGGCAGCCGCCACTCTGTAGAGATCAAGGAAAAGAAAACAGTTCATTCTAGGAGTCTGACAGCCATGTACCCATTCTAATTTTAGAGTGTGGATTAGGTCACTCTTAGCTAATCTTTTTATTGTCATAAGAACATCCCAAGATTTAAAAAAAAATATCTCTCTGAGTATGGTTACAGTTAGACAATTGGGTCCTGATGAATTATTGAAGGTCTTTTATAGTCCCAGAGTGGGCAAAACCAGGTAAACTACCTGGTTCATGCTTTCAGACAATGCATGTTATAACATGAACTGCTTTCTTCGGCTCTGAAATAAGATGAATCCTATTCATGACAATCGGATTAAAGCCATTCCTTAAGACACTTAATATTTAGAGCAGCTTTATCTTTCACTTCCTGGAAAGCCCAAAATACATGTAAATCTCCTACCAAGCAGAAGCCTTATCTATTTAACTAGTAATGATGCATACTAACAAGCTTTCCCCAAATAGCAAAAACCAGAAATTACTTCTTCCTGGAACTGTAGGGAATATCATCTTTACTATCTTCACTGTATAATCAACTGAAAGTGGAATTTCTAAAGAAACACTGGCCCTCACCAGCAGCATACAGAAATCAACATCATGCGGAGCTATTGAGGTCCATAGGCCAGGCAGTCGCTAAGGTAGAGATCGAGGGAAGGAAAACGCTTCATTCTAGGAGCCTGAGAGCCATGCACGTCCAAGCCCTGTTATCCAAACTCTTCTTACAGCTCTGCTGCAGATACCACTGCCTAAGCCAATCCCTGGATAATTGTTCCCTTAACAGCAAAGAGTGAAAGATGGTGACAGAAACAATAACGTTCACTGACACTTGTGAGTGCTTATTATGTGCTTTTATAAGTGCTTTATTCTATGCTAAAACATTTAATTTTCCTGCAAGGCTATGAAGTAGGGTGCTATTACGATATGCATTTTACAGATAAAGTAGCTGAGGCATAGGAGAGTTAAATAACACATCCACAGCCAAGCTAATGAGAGACAAAGTGAACATTTAAAATGGAGCTTTTCACTCTGGAGACCACATCCTCAACCATCACTTTACTGCCTCTTGGAAAACTGAGGTGTCCTGCTTGATGTTGTCCACTTCCCCAGAGCTCAGAACCTACTGGGGTTTCTAAGTTAGCCCAGCGTGAATTAAAGGGGAGGGATAGGAAAAGGGACAAAAAAAGATCTGAGGAGAGAGAAATAGCATTGATTTAACAAGCAATCCTTTAGTTTAATTTCTATACCTACTAAATATAGCCCTTCTTCCCTTAAACATTTTTTTTATAAGAGAACAGAACACATTTTAATGGGAGTCAGGCAGAGAAAGGACAAGAGAGCAAGTAAATTGTTATCTGTAGATCATTGCACAAATGTAGGGCATTTTTAGCAGTATTTGAAGCTATAAGAAATTCAGTGAATGCAATTCTGCACGGACTAACTCACTGTTAGTCTCCTGAGTGCCTGGCCAGTTTGCTAACTCTTTGCAGCTTCTTGTAGTCTTTTAAAGAAAAGTTACTGAACCTTCCTGTGCCCCTATTACCAAGGGTCTATTTGGGGAATGAAGAAAAGAATGACAATTCAGAAGGAGGAGGCTGGTGGAGTGCGTGCACTCAAGGTGAGAGAATGAGAACTAAGGCACCTACTCATTTATTTGGCAAATATCTGTGCAGCATTTTCTACACGCCAGGAATAAGTGCCAAGGAACTAAAATTGGCCCCTACCTTTAAAGAACTTACAGTCTAGTGTAGGAGTCAGCACACTTTTTTCTGTAAAAGGCCAGATCGTGTGTGTGTGTGTGTGTGTGTGTGTGTTTAGCTTTTCAGGCCATGAGGTCTTAACTCTTCAACTTTCTGTTATAACACAATAGCAGCCATAGATAATATGTGAATGATGAGTGTGGCTGAATTCCAATAAAACTTTATTAAAAAAAAAAAAAAACAGGTGGTGGGCTAGATTTGACCTAAGGGCCATAGTTTGCAAATCCCTGTTCTAGTAGACATCTCTCAAGAAAGGCTTACAAGGAAAACAATTTCTGTGTGGCTTCATGTTCTAACCTGTTGTCTTTATCCTTGAACAACTTTTGCCTGGGTATAAAATATTCAAATCCCATTTAGTTCCTTAAGGGTTTTGCAGTTATTACTCCCATTGTCTATTAGCATTGACTGTTGCTGGTGAAAATCTATAGCCAGTTGGTTTTTGTCCTAATAGATGACTACCTAAGGAATGTTTTGCTTTATCTTTGAGGTCCAGGAAACTTGTTAGGATATATCTTATGATATCAATATGAAAGGTTTTTCCTTTCCGCAGGAGATTTTAGCTCATTTATAAATACTAATATGACAAATATGTTAACATACTACTTTATATTATGTTTTATGTTTCTAGTTTTAAAACTTTCTTTAATATGTCATCTTTTGCTTTGCATTTGTGTTTCTTCTAAATGTTAGTAGCATACGTACTTTTATTCTAGTGGTTACTTTTATAACTTATACAGTACCAGTTAATTCCTTACTATAAACAATGATGAATTTAATATATTTTCTCTTCCTTCATCCTCCTTCCTTCACCTCTACTGCCCAATCATAGTCAATTATTTTATTGTTTTTAATAGATAGCTTTACAATGTTCATTTATGTGGTAGTTTAATATTCACTATTTAATATGTTCTTTCCTACATTTTGCTGAGCAAATATTTGACTCTTCTTATATTCTTACTATCTGCTAGAGACTGAACATTTGTGTCCCCTTAAAAGTCATATGTTGAAGACTAAATCCACTCAGTCTACAGTATTCTGTTACAGCAGCCCAAACTGACCAAAATACTGTCTTTTCTCTGAGATCTTACATTTCTGCTTTGCATTCTAGCATCACAAAGGTGATAGGATAATGAAGTTTATTTTAATTTATGATGGAAAATCGGTTGTGACTTTTATCTTTTTGATAGTATCTTTTTCTTCTTTGCCACTGTTTTCTGTTGTTTATTTCTTATATTGATCCTGTGTTGTACATGTTTCATTACTCACCATTGAAGTTGATGAGTGCTTTTTGTAACAACTACTTGTAGGAAGTTTGTGTAGTGGAACTTGAATCCAAACTTGAATGTTGTTTGGTTTGTGTGTGTGAGAGTTTGTTTACCCTTTACGTCTACTCAGCTAATAGAGATAAACAACTGTAGGTTTTTTTTGCAATGTAAGAACTTTTTTCTCCTCCACTCTGCTTCCTGCGAATGTGGCTCACCCATTTTTCATTTAACCTCATCTCTTTTGTTTCTTGAAAGGAATACAGGTCTGGGGAGTTTCAGCAACCACTGAGATTTCTTCGATCTGTTCACCTGAGGCTGTGCTCTCATTTTCCCTGGTTGACTTGTTGCCCGCTGTTTCTGAGCTCTCTGGCCATGGTATGTCTCTCCGCTCAGACTCCTTTGCTTGAACTCCATTGCTCTTGGTAGCTCTTCTACCAGTTTTGCAGTTTGGAATTTCTGCTATTATTTAATGTTGCTGAAAAGGGAGTTGGTATCTGTATTTTTCATTCTCCTTTTTCCTTTTGGAGAGTTTCTAGGAAGCAAAGGTGGGAAAGTTGGATTTATTGTGTTCAAAGTGAGCATTGATGATAACTCAGGAATGTAACGTGTGAAATTGTGAAGTGACCTAGGCTGACCAGAACAGGGACATGAAAACCAGAAAGAAAAAAAAAATGTAAGGTTAATAGTTACCAAACATCTGGGTGCCTAAGGTTGAGCAACATCTTACTGGGAGAAAAATAAAATATAGGAGGGCATCCAACCTATGGAGACAAAAGTGACCTTTACCAAGCCTTTAGATGTTCTGCAAAGACAGGCAGGAAGATGAGTATGATAACAAAAGCAAGACTTCTCTGTGGAAAAAGACATCTTAAGAGTAGTATGTGACCTCCCTCTTCATAGGTACAATGTCAGAATGAGTCTGTAGAATATATGTGGGTTAAAATAAGTGTTTGCTGTCATCTATTTTATTACTTCTAATTTAATATATTAACACACATGCACCTAATTTTGCCTAGATGCATAAATGTGATTATTTTCTTTACTGCAATGTCATTTTCCCCCTTTTTTTCAAAAGCTTGCTTCCCCCTCTCTGCAAAGTGCCATTCTATGTGGGCCCCACCTCCTTCCCCACATAATCCATGCTAACAACATTTTTTGTCTTTCATATTTTTCTCCTTATTCATAAAATTTACACACACATACATGCACATACACACAGATGCACACCACTTTTCATTATTAATGATACACAAATAAGATTAAATGTTCTTTTCTGCATCTAGCATTTCTCATTTAATATTACCTTGCGCTAATTTCTGAAAATCATCTTGTATAGCTCTAATCTGTCTTTTTAAATGTCTACATAAGATTTTATGATATAATTATATACCATAATTTATTCAGCAGTCCCACTATTGATGAATATTCACATATTTTCCAGTTTTCTGCCATGACATACAATGTTGCAAAAGACATTTTTGCATATGTTTTATGCATTGGTGCTTTTGTTTCTATAGGACCAATTCCTACAATTGGTAATTGCTGCGTCCAAGCAAATATATACTTTTTTCATCTTAATAGAAACTGCTTAATTGCTTTCTAGAAAGGCAGAAACACCTCATATTTCTGCCAGCAATGTATAAAAATCCCTTTTTCTCCACATGCCCTCAATAAATATTTAAATATGCTAGTTCTGATTTATATTATTTTTCTTATCAGTTTTAGGATAATTTCCTCCTTTTTCACAAAGTGGTGCCATGAAAGACATGCGCAGAGAGAGATTCAAAGGGAAAATTCATGGTGTCAGGCAGTCTCCCCAGTGGAGCTCGGGGAGCATTTATTTATTTAGCAAATACGTTTTCAGACATTTACTCTCTGTGCAAAAACTGTACAAGGCACTGGTCAAATTTTAAAATATATAAATATGCTCTTTAGAAGCATAGAGTTCACATGAGAATAAATTATATAATAAATCATAACATGGTGTCTCTATTTAGGAAGGCCTGGAATCTGCTTCCTGTTCATGTGTGATTTCTTAAAACGTCAGTGTCCTCATCTATAAAATGATTTTGATGATCAAGCCTACACTTTGAGATTGTTCTATAAATTATATTGGAAAGCTCATATAAACTACTTAGCCCAGTGTTTGGCACAGAGCAAGCACTCAATAACTGGTATGCTGTATTATTTTTATTATTAATTTTGTTATTATTATTAAAGGTTTATGTATGAGAGATTGAGAGTAGTGGGTAATAATATTAGACAGCTAGGTTGGGGCCAGAATGGGGAGGACCTTGAATGTCAAATTGAGAAATTTCATCTTTAGACCATGCGTTCGCAAGAAAAAGAGTGACATGATAAAAAAAAAAAAATCTGTTCTAGGAAGATTTCCTGGTCGGTCATTAATCAGTAGATAAATCAGGGAATGGAAGAGGCTAAAAGCAAAAAGACTACGGAGGGAGTCTATTAGTTGGATGCTTCTTCTATAAAAGTAATATTTGAAATATTTTTTAAATGTCATCGCAATGCCACTGACCAAATAAAACAGGTGACTGAGTCGTCAGAATGGATGTTGGCTGTTAACAACCCAGACTGCTATCCCAGCGCTTATAAGGCAAATACCAACCCTATTCCTAAGTGAGAGAGCATTTTTCTGAGAATAGCTTAAATAATAGAGACTCATTTACTCACATAAAAAGAAATCTGGAAAAAGATGCTTCCAGTGTTAGTTAATTGTGCCACTTGGAATAAAACTGTCAGGGCCCATCCATACCTTTCAGAACTCACCCTTCCGGTGCACCCTGATCCAAAGGCTACTGACGGTCAGTACTTGCGACTGTCTGCCTGCAGGCTTTCACTAGCCACTTGGGTGTCCTCATCCCATGGGAAAGGCAGGCTGGACATACCAAGGAGGTACGTCCCTGGGAGCAGCACTCACACAATGCCTCATGGGAATTGGTGGATAGCAAAATTGAAGTTGTGTTACCAGGGAAGAAGGAAGAACGGCTGCTGGGTAGTATCCAATGGTCTTGCACAGAAAAGGCCTCTTTAATAGTCTGGACGTGAGGCAATGAGAACACATACCGTGGTGTTGGCAGTGGAAATCTTCATCTAAATCCTGGACAAGATTCATCATCCATTGAATTTTGAATCTTTCATCTTCCTTTAGAAAAAAATGAAGAAGTTTTAGCACTCAACTTTGTGACTAACCTACCATGAATCTGATCTGCATATTTCTTACATAAAATGGGCTTAATACATCTTAATTGCCCACAATAGGAGTAACATTTTTCATAATGATTGGGTATTCACATTGCCCTTTCCCTTCATTTATCTGAGTGTTCAGACATATGTCAGAAAGAGTTAGGAATAGATTTGCCATACAACAGCTCCTGATTACACTGCCAAATCATCCCTCACCACACATCCACACTAAGACACGTAACACAGGATGGCTGCCTAAAAGTCATTTATTAATATCCAGACGGTTTGTGTGGCTGAGACAGGTAATGATTGATAACTTAGGCCACAAAGGGTCTTTGGAGACAGAGTCTAGAGTATATTCTCATTTTGTTTGAATGTCTAATGAGACCACAGTTTCCTTGTCAGCCTCCCTTTGACAGCCAGTAGCTGCTTCAGGCAGGCCTTTTGACTCAGCCTGGGACCCCAACTGCTATTTTGCTTACTTAACTTTTCGTAAGTCCCAGGAGACTGCACAGTTCACTGAGATCATCTCCCAGAGGTGAGACCCCTCTGAGAAGGTCACAAAGATAGAATTCCCGCTGAGCTGGGCCTATCAAACATTTCACTGCAGACAGAGAAAGGGAGAAGAGTGAGTGTTTCGGACACAAAGCTGTCACCGCACTGAGTCATGTCAGCATGTACTTGGGTCCAGCTGCTAATGCTGCCTGTGGCATGTGAAAGGCAGGAGGTGACGGAGTTTGCCGTCAACCAGTGCTCTTTTATCATTCTTGGCGTGGAAATAAATTGGTTTCACTTTTTATTTCCTTCTTTGAAAGTTCTTTAAATTCTAACAAGCTAATGGAGCCAATTCCTTTTGCCACCCCAATCCAAGTCCATTAACACCCACTCTACATTCCATCATAACCTTGTGCCCCTTATTAAGCCACGCTATCACTCCCATTCGATTTGTCCTATACGAGGAAATACCCAAAGGTGTCTGCTAATTCCTGGTTGAGAGGGAAATTCAGTGAGAGATGTCAGCCAGTTCTGAGCCCTTCAGAGATTTTTGCTTGTCAATCTCGGCCTAGCTGCGTCTTTGGCCCAACAGTGAGGAAGACAGGCCATTAGTAGGAAGCTACCTTTGGGCCATTACTGCTGGTGGGAGCTGCAAAAGTGAGGAGGCTTGGTGAGCCCCATCCTTACAAGCAAATGCTGAAGGCCATCCACACAGCAAGAAAGCAGCTGAAGCTTCTGGCTTCCATCTCACTCAAGAGTCGGTCAGTGTACAGGAAAGGGCTTGAAGGGTTTTGAAGTTTTCTCTTATGTTTTCACTCTATTTGTCATTTTATCTCCTGTTTTCACAGCTATTAAAAGGAAAACTTGATATGTATGGAAGGTGCCTGTGGCCCTGAATTAAGGAAATGTAGGAAGGCAGAGCAGAAAAACTGCATCTTGCCCACAACTGGTTCCAGGGGTAACAGAAACCAAAGAATAGTGTACATGACAGCAGCTACAAGGAGAGAGGAAGTTAAATTGAGGCTCTACAGTGTTTCTAGGAAGAAAAGGCAAATGGAGGAAGATGTTCTTGGACTCAGAAAGGTCTCTGGAAGTCAGACCAAAGCCAGAACTCTGGGAACCATGGCGCCTGTAGGAGCTGCATCAGTTTTTCCATCTAGACCTGAGCAAACTGATGTGGTACCCACTCACCACATGTGGCTACTGAGCACTCGCAAGGCAGCTAGTTGGAATTGAGATACAAGCCAAATTTTGAAGACTTCATATAAAAGTAGGATATTAGATGTCATTACTTATATTATGTGTTGAAATATTAATAGTTTTAATATATTGGATTAAATAAAACATATTAATTTTTATATTTATTTATTTTGTTTCAGAATATTATGGGAGTATAAACCTTTTGGTTACATAAATTGCTTTTGTCAAGGTTATAAGTGTGCCCATCCCCCAGATAGTGTCCATTGTACAGGTGTGAATTTACCTTTCCTCTCCTCCCCTAAGCTGTATGATAGAAATTAACCTCACCTGTTTCTTTTTACCAGTTTTGATGTGGCTCACATATGTATCTATGGACACCACAGGTCCAGACAAAGAGATGCAGAATTTCAAAACTGTGAGTAGATAGGTTTGCCACACTGAAATGTTGCGCTCCTCCTCTGGACCCCTGAGCTTCATGCTTCCCTGAGAAGCACTAAAATCAGCCTCAGCAGAGCTGTGAGGTAGGAGAACTTTGGCCCTGACACCAACAACCAGCCTAGAGAACAAATATGGCTGTCAATTAATGCATTGATTCTTCCTCTTGCCTCTAAAAAAGAACCAATTTGGGCGGATGCTGAAGACATGGGAAAGAGGAAGCTGGAAAGAGGTATCAATTCCCTTCTCTGCCCTAATTATTTTTGCCTTAATTTAGCTTCACTTTGTCACGGAAATGTGCGTCTTCTTCCTGCTGACCCTGACGCAGACAGGCAGTCTCCTTACATAGGAGACGCCATGGGATGGAGTGAAGAGCTCCCTCCCTTTCATATGGGCACACTAGGCTCAGAACCTTTTCATCACTCACTGTCAGGAAGAATGCAGATATCTTAGAAACAAACTGTATTCTTTTTGCTTAAGTACTGGGGCTCTTCTTTATCCTATCAACTTATTACTGGAATTTGCAGAACATGTTGTGAATTCTGGTTGAATGGTAGGTTTTGGTTTCAAAAAACCTCTTTTTTTTTTTTTTTTTTTTTTTTTTTTTTTTTTTTTTTATTTTTTTTTTAATG
>CAUYRT010006164.1:0-27656 GCA_963574885.1 Lepilemur ruficaudatus | reverse complement strand
GAAGAATCTGAACAGATAGGTCTTGCTAGGTTTACCCCTCAGTCTATTGCCATTAGATCACAAAATGAACGGGTTTACCTGGATCTTTGGGTCTCCATTTCAGAAATCTCTTATGTCACATAAAACTTTGATTAAATAGATTTGTTATACTTTTCTCTTGTTAACCTGTCTTTTTTTAAATAGGGGTGTCTCCTTTCCTCCCATACGGGAGGAATAAGACTACAAGCCTATTAGTGATAAAGCCTGGGTTAGAATCAAATTTGTTAAATTTCTAAATTCATTCCCAGTAATCAGTAAGTGATAATTCCTCCTTATATTGATCCCATTATTTTAATTGTATCTTTATCTTTAAAGAAATACCTACTTTCTTGGAAGTTATGTAAAGAGTGTGTCCAGAGCCACTGATATTAGACAGATAGCCATGAACGGCATCAATGAATGATATTAATAAATTGTATCATTGTAATGATAAAGAGATACAATATGGACAGAAGTTAATCATAGGATTGGAAAGAACACTCAGGCAATAGTCTAGGGTCTCACAAATCAACACCACTAAATATAGTATTTCTAGGTATCATTAGCTATATGTAATCAATAATACATTCTTTACATTTGGAACAAAGAATATTAGAAATTATGATTTCTAAGTAACACTGAAACCAGAAAGAAAATTCAGATGATTATATTTCATATTTCTAACTCTAAATTTGTAATTTGTAGCACATATAATAGGTGTATAGTTATATAAATGTGTAGAACTTTCAAATTCTGTCCTTTTGCCCCTAAATGCCAATTCAAATGCCATCCTCTTCCTACTTGAAATTATCTTCCATTGTGTATTATTTTCCATTCACCAATACATTTTCTTATTATGGAATTTATCTTATTCCACTTTATGTTATTAATATGTGTATGTGCTTAGTATTGCTCTTGCCACCACCTTTTGTAAATTGAAAGTGATGAATTGACTTTCTGGGTGTTTTCTATCCTTAGCAGCACTGAATAAAGAAAGAGTATGGATGTACAAGAAACAAGTATCAAGTAAGTAATTTAATAAGGTATTAAAGAAAATTAAAAGTATAATAGAAAACACTAACTCTTGGCTATGATATGCAGTAACAGAAAAATAAATTTTTCCCAAACTTTAATTTGTAAAAATCCATTTTTTAATGTTTTTGACAATTCAGTACATTTTCTTTTATTAAAATAAAAAGTTCAAATTCTCAGGCTGATACTGTACTATTACTCATATGTTTTTCTTGCAGAATAAATGCAATTCATTATTAATAGCAGTAACAACTATTAGAAATGTAACTTTCTGTACTAAGCACGCTGATACCTATACTTGCATCACAACAGTTTCAGGTTGTTAGGCAGAAAATGTAGATTATTTTTATAGAAAATTATTAATAGTGTTCATCTGTCACCACTATTTCAAAGTTTTATAAATTTCAAGATGGTGAATCTCATCCCATTCTACCAGGTGTGGAAAATAACAAGAAATCCATCTAACACACTGAAGATATAGGAAGAAAAAAAGACAATTTTCTGCTAATTTGACACCAACGATGAGCCTGCGATCATATAGACATAGTATTCAAATGTATACAACTTTGTAAAAGTATGGATTACACACTAAGAAATTAATAAGTAACACCAGATTGATAGCTCTACCTGATCCTCAAGATTCCACAGATAAATTTCAATGGAAAATTATTTTTTAAAGTTAGTAATGAATAAGGAAAAAAATACATCATGAATAAGGCAATAGATAAATTACAAAAATAATAGAGTCCCCTGTAAAATCAGTTCTTGGATTTGACAGATTCAAATATAAAATATCTACATATAGTATTCTTAAAATTAAGAATTAAAATAACCAGGGAATAAAAGGCCAACAAAAAAAGAAAGCATTTAAAAAAAATACCAATCAGTACACTTAGAAATGAAAAATAAATATTATTCCTAAGGTAATAATTTAATAGATGTGTTTCATAGTATGTAAGACAAAACTGAAGGATTGATAAACTGGAATACAAGAGAAAAGAAATCCAGAATACAGCTCAGAGAGGAAAAAAAAATGAAAATTACCAAACAGAGATGAAGAGATATGGAGAATAGAATGAGAAATACAATATACAACTTCTGTTTTCCGGAAGCACAGAATAAAGCTATTGACCTAGAGAAACTATATAAGGAGATGATGGTTTATATAAAAATGTTACCATATCTGAAAACAATATTTAGATCCTTCCACCATGCAAATAATCCATATAATCAATGCCACACATTATTCATGTTACTTCGACACTAATCTCTGTGTGTGTTTCTCTGTCTCCCTCTGGCTCTCTAATTTTGTCTGTCTACTTACAAAAAAAGATTGACATGAACTGTTTAATATTGCACAATATGCTTCTGTTGTGAATACAACACTAATTTTTACATACCGGTGAACCATGTGTCTCAAAAAGAATGCTTAGCACTTTGGAAAATGATACTTGTAGAAGAACCTGTGCTCTTCACACAGTTTGACACATTCACTAAATTGTAAGTTTCCTTAATTAATTATTTCTGTCATTCACGTCCTCCTCATTTTCACAAATAAGGTCTGTGCTTATGCAAGTGGTAGCACACAACATTCAGAATATGCATTTTTTTTTGAGAGAGATATAATGAAATGTCTCCTTCGGACCTGAAGAAGGTTAGTCGCAAGAGTGGTTGTTTACTTATATGTCTTACTTTGTGAGCACTGAGGACTGGATCCTGAGAGCAAAAGGCATTGATAAAGAAGGTATTGCTTTCATAATTGTGATAATGAGGCACTCTCTAGGTGTAGTTCTCTGAGCAGGGGCCTTTCCTGATCGGTCTAAGAGTGTTATAAGTGCAACGTGGAAGAAAAATAAAGTTTAAAAATAAAGATCAAGTTTATTTCTAGTAGGGAGGCAGTGTGTGCTTCATCTGTATCGGTTGTATTTTGTAAACTGCGCAGTTTATTCACAGATGTTTATTTTACCATTATGCTTCATAACTTTCAAAGATAATTAATTGTATAAATATCCCATTCTCCCCTTCCACAATTCCCTAATGTTCTCTCCTGTAATTGCTGTTTAAAAATCATATAAGGTATGTTATTAATACACAGCTTATATTTGCCATTATAATGAATATTAAAATTGTCTGGTGAAATTCCATATAATAATAAAATCACTTTAGCATGAAATATCTTCAGTGCATGAATCCTTTCATCAGTGAACACACTGGCACTCTGATTCTCAATGCTAATATCCATAAGTGAAATGTCATTATCACGAGGAGCCATCTGTTTCTGAGTTGGCCGGCATTAGTTGTTGGATAGTTCTGTGGCATGTGCACCAAAACCTCCTTGTCTGTCACATTATTCATTCACTTTATCCAAAACATTGTTCTTATTTTGCTTTATGAAGTCACATAAAATACATTTTTCAATATAGTTGAATTATTACAAATATCTTTTTTGTCGTCTTATACAAACAATAAAAAACAATGTTAACTATTGGAATCCTTACTCATCAAAAGTCCCTAAAATTTGCTACCCTAGACTCAACTTAATATTCCAAAGGTGGAGTAAATCATCTAAGAAAAATACTGCTTCTTATTTTGTAAAACATTCAAGAAATTAGCAACTTTTGATACCGGCACATATACATTTATCTTCAACTGGCTAGATAAATAGACAGATAGTTAGAGGATAGAGCAAATTGAAGAAAAGCAATTATCAACTATGTTATATCAGAAATTGAGTAAAATAATCCTTACAGAATTTTCGATATGTTAAATTTCATATTGAAGGTTGGGTTTAACATTTTTAAACTATTAAAATGGTCTTGAATATTAAGATTATAACTTGAGAGTTTGTTGGGAGGTTCTAGCTGGGGAGCGCAGCTACTCGTATACCCTTGACCGAAGACCGGTCCTCCTCTAGTGGGCAAGGTCGTCCTCTTTGACCAAGTGCGCAGCTTCAGGAGGGACGCGCAGGGAGCAGTGAGGAAGGAAGGGGACACCCCCTAGCCAGCCAGATCAGTCGAATCAATCCTGGCGATCAATGGGGTGACAGCTGTCGCAGCCAGATCGCCCTCACATCCGAGATTATAGCTTAACATTACCTTCCCTCTTGCCTAATTCATGCATGTATTTGGTAAACACACTCTTTGTTCCTATCAGTATCTTTAATTTAAAAACAATGCTCTGATTATTTCATAACAAACTAAAGAATCACATTGTGTCCAACTAGAATCTGCTAGCAAAGCCGATGCTTTAAGTGCTGGTGCTCAGAGTGGCAAAGCTGCAGAAACAGGTTTTGTATCCATCATGCATTTTTATTAAATACTTCATCAGCCACTGATGAAAATCATTCAGAGACAAATTTTGACATATTGATATTTGGGGCCATAAACGATCAAATGAAGTTTAGAATATGAAGATATAAATTCCTACATGAATATTTAAATTTCCATTCAGAAAGTAACTTCTATGTTTATTACTGTAGCTTTTCGGAGGCTTGGCTTTACATTCTCTTATAGTAAACTCCACTAGTTTAAGAAGTTAAAATTGTATTTTTAGCCCTTGAATCGTATACTTTTTCTTTCTTTCCACTATAAAGATTCTCTTATATTTGTTTTTATATAATGTGGTTGTTTTTGAGTGTTAAAAGATAATAAAGACTAATGTGGAATTAAACATGTCACATATAATTGCATAAGAAATGTATTTCATGAATTGTACATTGCATAGAAATCAGTGTCTCCCTGGTTCACCAATGTTAGGGACAGGTGCAGGTTGGCAGCACTAACCATAGGAAAAGAGGAAGGCGGCAAAAAAAGAGAAGGCCAATGGGAGCATTTAGAACCAAACTTACAGCAGCAGGAACTTGAGGTTAAGGGGCTTTTCCCAGCCAGCAGCATGCACAGAAACTAGGAGCGCATGTCCAAAGGCAACCTTTCCCCATTAACATATATTTACATAGTAAAAGTCACACCCGCCAGAGCCAATACAATTTTCAAACGTCATGGCAACCCCTGGGAGTTACCCTATAAGGATAAAATTGGGGAGGGCCCTTAGCTCTAAGAACTGTCCACCCTTTTCCTAGGAAAATAATGACTATTCTGCATACCGTTTAGTAAATCATAAGGTATACACATAAAAGTAGAAGTGTAGTAAAACCCAGGATCTTTCCACTCTAGGGAGATATACCCATTTCCCTTCAGGAAACGTACTTTCACTTTTCATTTCGTGCTGAAAAGTCTGCAGTAAAAGCTGTTTATGTGGAAGTGCTAAGTGTCTGTCATCACTCCCCGGCACTGGCCCTGCTTGCAATTTTTCCAAGCAAGGAGTCAAAGAACCAGGACAATACCCCTCAAAAAATCAACCCTGACAATCAATAACCAAATAAATATTTAGGTATTTAAATAGACTTGTCCGGATTAATATTGAAGGTTTGCTTGCTTTATGTTTTTTTTTTTTTCTCTTTTTGCCATGATAATTTTTTTTTTTTCCATTCTAAGCTAAGGGAATGGCTATCATACATTTACATATTTAAACATAAATATGTATTGCATCAATTTTTAGTGACAAAATGTCTTCCTAATAATAATTACTTTTTATAGAATTCTAACTAATCAACTACAGTAAAATCTATTGGCTTAGGTTTAGGTAGGTTTCAAGAAAACTTTATAATAAAACTCATTATTATGTAAGGTATTCAGGAGAGTGATCTTCAGATACTGATTTATCAGTAACCAGGAGGGTAATCCCCTATAGCACCCACAATGTATACTCATCTGTAAAAAATATTCTCAGTGTTCTTTATGGTTAATCTAGACTCTAAATCTTTTTAATTTTAATTAAATATTGTGGTTAAGAATAAAAATACATTGGATTTTACTGTTTCTACAAAAGTAATTTAATTTTGAACATAAATAAGAATGTCAACATTTGAGTCTACTAGGTTCTCAAAGTATACAGAAAAGAATTCCACAATTTCTATACATATAACAGTAAATTATAAATTAAACAAATGTAACAATAAATTAATGAATTACAAATTTACAAGCGTTTGCAGTGTTATAGATTAAACTACAATTTTGGATTTATGGTAAGATTATTCAAAGAAAGTATTCATTTATATAAAGAGTAAAATTCATAATAGTTAAGTACATCTTTTAAAAATGTGTAAATATTTTTACATAATAACTAGAATATTATATAATCTATAAAATCAATTTATAGATGAATCACAATTATTTTTATTGTTCACAAATATTTTGAAAATTTATTTTGAGAGCATTGTACTCTGTGTTAAGACTTCTTTTTACATTATCTTAATTAAAACTTAGCTTACAAAATATAAATGTTGTGGCTTCCCTCATGTGCACTCGAAATTGTTACAATTAGGGTCGTATTTGAGCACTTTGTCCCAGATATCATCTCTTGTCTCTGTTATCCAGTCCACTAGATTTGGCAACATGCATTTCTTGGGAAAATCAAAGAAAGCTCAATGATCACCTTGCAATAGCTTTGTAACTTCACAGATGAGTGACCTCAAACTCTGCTTTTTTGTGTTTCAGGGCCAGTATGAAGAAAGTTTAACTTGATCACATCTTTGAGTTAAGATTTTTATGTTTTTCTAGGCCTAAGGTTTTCTTAGCAGTGCTGTAAGCTGTCATGGAGTAACTATATTCCTATTATGCTGTCCTTTGAAGCATGACATCATGACTAAAGATGAAAGGCATATGCTGGATTGCAGACACCTGAGATGAATTTTGATGGACTTTCTAAAGCATGTTGTCATCTCTGGGGACAGAAAACCATGCTCTGTGATTCACCAGAGGACCAGTTGCTGCTTTAAAGAGAAAGGAGAATAATTTCCTGAAAAGCCAATGCTAAAAATATGTCGTAAATTGCTTAGGGCTAGTGGATTCAGTCTTAATGAAAATTGCCTAAACCCAATATTAGGCAAATTCTTTGGTACAGTACTAAAAGTAAATTTTATCAATCTCCAACTTCCTTTAAACTAGAAATTCATTTTTATGCAATAATTATATAAGTAAGCATAAATATTTGTATTGTGTCTTATAATTTAAAAGGTTACTTATCTCATGAGTTTTTTTTTTTTTTTCAAATAATCAAGTGTTTTAAAAATTATACAGGTGAGGATCCTTAAATTTGCCAGTCATACAGGTAAGAGCGGTTAGGATATGATTTTCTAGCTAAGCAATCTTAATCCATATCCTGTTTGTTAATAGTAATATTTTTGTTTTGTTGTATTTTAGAGAATATATAAATACTTTTAATGATTTGCTATTAAATGTTCTCTTGGCATTTTTTTAAAGTTTTTTTTTTAAGAGTGTAGCTTTTCATTTAGAATGTTTCAAGACATGTTAACAGACGTGAAAG
The DNA here is from genome assembly GCA_963574885.1 of Lepilemur ruficaudatus. Taxonomy (NCBI): domain Eukaryota; kingdom Metazoa; phylum Chordata; class Mammalia; order Primates; family Lepilemuridae; genus Lepilemur; species Lepilemur ruficaudatus. Next base: position 20,222 of record CAUYRT010006164.1, on the reverse strand, counting down.
TTGAATTATAGAATATGTATTTTAAGTATGACATGAGATTATCATGAAAATTTGATTTCTAGCACATTAACCTAATACAATAGTAAGTTCTATGATTGTAAACTATCCTGAAATTCCTTACCCTGAAACATCTTACTCTGATGTTGTTGCTGTAAAATCTTACAATAAACTATTTGATTTGGATACATATTTTATATCTTTTATTGTAATGTTGAGGGAAAGAAATCAATGAGTGCATGGGGGAGACCACTCATTCAAACAATACTCATAAAACTAAGTTTGTTTTGTTTGTTTGCTTTGAGTATCTCCTATTTACCAGACACTATGCTATGTGTTGAGAATAAAAAGAGAGAAACTGAACACCTTCTTGCAATTTAGTAGAGAAGGTAGATATTAAACAAATAATTGCATAAACGAATGATTTCAACATTGACAAATGCTGCAAAGTATGTGCTGATATGAATGCTTATGATGGAAGATGTGATTTAATTTAGGAGTTAGAGAACATCTCCTAAGGAAGCGAAGACCTGGCTGAGTTCTGAAGGATAAGTAGTAATTTAATAGGAGACACGGCTTGGGGAAGAGAAGAACTTTGATACAGCATATACAAAGTTCAAAAGACGTGTGGCATGTTAAATCGCTTTTAAAAAGCATAGTCAGCTTAAACTAGGAATTGAGAGGATGTATTTTTGAAAGCAAGTTGCCACACTTTATACCTACTTAAATAAAATCAATTATCCCTTATTTATATCCCCTTTTATACAAGAGTAACTAAGACCTTAAGGTATTTAGAGTGAATTAACCAAAGTAAATACATAATATACAGCAAAGCAGGGAGTTGACTCCCAAATAAGACTGACTTCAAGGTCCCTATTCTTTCCAAAATTATCCCCAGCCTCCCATATAAAAGAAGCAAGGACTCTATAGAGAATTGCAATAGGAATTAAGTCAAATTCTTAGATAATGGGAAGATACATGACTCTGGTAGGTAAATCAGTAATACAGCTGAACTGAGCCACATTGGTGCACAGAATATTGATCAGAAAATTAGTGATCCAGACTTTATTTATACTTTGATGTTTTGCTTATGGTGGATTTTTTGCATTAATTCTTATTTTTAAAAAATGTTTATCTTGATTATGAGTTTTTTTGGTACTTCCTTAAATTTTGTGTCCAAGGTAAATGTCTCAATCATTTCTTCATTGTCCCAGACACACAGGAGGGAAAAGAGGACAAGGATCTGATGGTATATGCCACAATGATAATAGTATGAACCACATAATCAAAGTGTCTAAAGAGGAACACAAGCACATATAAGAAATTATAAATGAGGAATGACAGGTAGTGAAAACTAGAGATCATGATGAGATTTAAACACACTTTTGGAGTAGGAGTAGTGGACGGAGAACTGGAAACTTAGCAGGTATTGCTAAGAGTTTGGTTTCCTTGAAATCAAGATTTTGGAAGAGTGAAAGTATTGGTAATTATTAATATAAAAGAAATGACTGAAAAAAAAGACTTCATGATACTAATTAAAAAGAAAAATCTTTTTTCAAAACATTGCTAGAATTATACTTGAGGCTAACTAGCTACTCTGATAAGTTTTATTTGCATTTACTTAAGCCAAAAAAGTTTATTTGTGTGATATAAAAATTATTTGGGTCTGCTTAAGTGTGTATGATGTTGGATCACATTGTTTATCAAGTGGCCTAAATATTTTTGACTTATTTGATACCAAAATTTAATAAAAGAGATGAAATAAGAGCCAGAAAGTAGAGCTCACAATCAGGTTCCATTTTTATTTTGAAGAGGAGCTCATCTTCAAATAATGAATTTCTGCAAACCATGGTTTTTAAAGCCTTAAAATATAACTGCAAGTGTTAATTTCTAATTATTGTGGCTGACTTTTCTCACTGCCTCTAACAGCTTCTTTGATAAATTATTGTATGTGTAATATGGTATGTTAACAACTGAATTGGAACATCCTCACCATATGTCTATCACTGCAGGTAAAGTCCAGGAGGATGGTGAGAATATGAAGACACAGGATAAGTTCTTTTTCTAATTACTCAGAAGTAAAATCTGATGGTTGAAGATAATTAATGAGATGTAAAATTATTGCTTCAAATGTTTTGGAGATTAATAAATTGGAATATTTATGAAAATATTTGCAAGCCTAGGAGTTAAAGCAAATAGTTTCCACTCAGAGAAATATACACACTTAACCAAAATTCTTCTTAACATGATATCAGATGTAAAATTCATTAATTCAAACACAAGAGCTTCAAATCATAAATCTTGGTGAGGTTACACCTTTTTAAAACTGCAAATTGAAGTTAACAGATCAAAATCAATTAGGCCTGCTAATCTGTTCACAAAGGTATAAATTCTTAATCAGAATTTATTACAAAGATGACAATGTAATTTAAGAACACTACTTAAATCTTGATCAGACAATTCAACTTTTAGACTCAGGTTCATTTTTTTTTTCTCTCTTTTTTTTTTTTGAAGGAAATAAAGAGTCCATTTTGATGTTAGTACCAAATGACAATTTCATTAAGTGCATAAATACATACAAAGTGTTATACACAAGTATAAGATACAATTTATGTGCTAGAAATTATATTACTCAGTATCAATTAAGATTTTGAAATATTTTGTGAGAGTTGGCATTCACTATTTATATTATTGATATGTTCATGTAACTTGGAATTGATCAGATGGGGTAATTTTCCCTAAAATTCCTATTTTTGAAACTATCTCAATAATGTTCTGGATTTTTTTATAATGAGTACTTCAGAGCAGTGTAGTACCTTTTGAAATACAATCAGCTGTACTTTCACCACTGTTACTAGTGAAAAGAGGTTCCATCAGCTTCAAATTATTCAGCAGAATGACTCGTCCCTTGAGATGTTTGGCAAATTATGCAGTACTAATTGCCTTCAGAAATGACATGGAATATTTGTATTGCTTAACTTTGGAGATTCATTTTTTTTTTTTTACTTTAAACCAGTGGATGTTTATTGGGAGTTTATTATAGGTAAAAACAAATTATTCAGAGGGGATATTGATGAATACTATGAAGAACCTAAAGTCTCATTTTGTATTGCTAACAAAGCTGTTTTGGGCTTATGTGAGAGTACATGTGCCTATGATGAAGATAAACCCGAGAAAAGTTAATTGCATACAAATTTCTGAAATCTTAATCTTTAAAAGTATCTTAAATTTGGAAGTGTGCACTTTTGTGTATTATTTGGAGTATTTTGTTATACCTCTTGATTTTAAAACTTTAAATTCAAAATTTTATCAAACTAATAAAATAAAATTGTATCATTCGTATTTGAATATTTATTCAAAGCCTAGCACATAATGAGAAATGCCTAAATTTTCATTGATTTAGGAGTAAAAGACGTAAACACAGCACCTGCTTTATAAAATCCACGTAAACGGCCATATGTATCTGAGACATATATTTTACAGTGTTTAGAGATAATATAATCCAAACAATTGATTGATGAAGAAGCTGCACTGCAGAAAGGTTGAATGGCTTGTCAAAGTTAATGAGATAATTGCTACCACAGTCTTATCTAACATTCAAATCTTCTTATTGTGTCCAATGTAGCAAATTTTAACCATATCATTACACACTCCGGCAATTCTGCAATTGTTAAGGAAAAAGAAAAAAGACTGACATAATAAGATTTCTTTTTTAACTTCTTTAGTTAAAATGTGTTTTATATATAGACAGAGAGAGAGAGAGAGAGAGAGAGAGAGAGAGACCCTGCAAACATGAACTAGTAATTTTCAAAGAAAGTCACTACTCATATTAACTCAATGCTAGTTAGAAATTAGAATTTCCAGAATGAAAGACTATTTCGGAAAAAAAAAAAATCAGCCTCATGTGCTAATTTTTAGTACTCATTTTGTAGAGCTGAGATGATAGAGGGTCACAGTGTCAAAGAAGCATTATACAGACACCAGTTTTCTAATAAATGTCTGAGTAGGAAATGTTTTAGTTAATCTGATTCTAAAGCTATTTTGAAATCATCAGTGAATGTTAGAAAGCCTTTTAAAGAGGATTTATTTTCAACAACCCCTCAGGTTAAAATGGTTAACAGCTAAATTAAGTGCTGTACCTTCAGTGACCTGAAAGTGGAAGGGAAAGAGCACAAATGAATAATTTGTAGAAATGTTGTACTTTATTTCCATTAAGCACAGAGGGGAAAAATGAAGAGAAACTTGGTTACTTAACAGAAGAATTTTAGAAATGAAAATGGTCTTAAATAAAATTGGGACACTTTCCATGTGTCAAGCACTTTGCTAAATACTTTATATCCATTATCTAATTGCGATTCTCACAGTGCATGATATGTAGAGTCCTAAAATCTTCATTTGGCTAATGTAGGCATCAGAGTATTCTAATCTCACTTTCTTTTTCAAATTAAGCAGCTGAAATTCAAAAAGGGAAAAGGCTTCCACAAGATATCTTATGAGGTCAATAGATTAGAACCTCTGACTCGCTTGATTCCTTGCTCCTAATTCAGTATTTAATTGCCTACATAAAAATTATGTATGTGTAGAAATAGATATATATAGAGAGAGAGAGAGAGAAAGAGAGACAGAGAGAAAGAAGTGTGTGTGTGTACATAAATGTGAGTAAGAAATCTGTAGGGTCTTATTAAAGTTAAGTATATCATATTGTATAAACATCCTTTAAAGATACTCTGCAGTAGAAATATTATCATTTAATTTTTTTATATAGATGAAGTCAGATTTTTTTTTTGTTTAGAAAACAAAAGCACATGCATTTTCTTATTGCTTTTTTAAGTATGGCCATGTCTCATATTATTAAAAGGCTTATAATTAAGTAACAATCCTGTTTGATTTGACTTTTGTAATTCCTATACCTTTGAATTTCATTTCAGTGAAATAGTACAATAAGTACTTATTTGTTTAAAAAGATAGGAAAGTGTGTTTTTTGTGTTATTCTCCATAATTAATGAATTTCTGCAATAGCAAAAGGATAAAAACTGCTATTGAATAATATATGTAACTGTTAATTTTGCCTTAAAATCTTTTCCATATAAATAAATATGAAAATAAAACTAGATAAGTTAACTTTTAGTGTCTGACCATGGTAGTAATTCATCTTCACTTCAGAAAAAGGTTAAAATATATACATATAAATGAAAATAAAAAGTCATCTACTTATTGAGCAATAATTGTTCACATTTTAATTTTTTCTATAAAAGAATATACGATTATGTATATATGTATGTATAATTATATATGTATGGATGTGTATATGTGTACATACATGTCAGTGTGTGAGTGAATGCTTGTGAATCTGTGTAAACATGAAGTGTACTTACTCTTTTAAGACACCGGTTTCACATACCCATGTATAATAAAAGTCTTCTGTATCAATATGTTTTGTATAGATAAAACTTAGTATTATAGCTAATAATGATCTCATCTCATGAAATTTTATCTGGGCTTATCTCAGACTAAGAAATAACATTAATTGATAGTTTCCTAAGTATAAAAGGAAAAATAGATAAAATTAATCTTTGTCATTATCTGTTTTTATTAATATATTAAGTAACAGGATACTTTCCCACTTTCTTTTGTTTGGGTACTTATGATATGGAAAATTAGCAGTTCATAATACTGAATATAAAATTTGCTTGGACAAATGCATGATTTTTATTTCCTGCTTTATACATTTTTCCATTTTCCAAATTCTTTGTGGTTAACATGTAGTATATTCATAAATTAAAAAACTAAACATTAGAATATTTAAAGATAAAATTTAGAGAAATCAAATGTTCTTTAAATTGAAATATTTTGGGAAAAAATTAATTTAAAAAGTCAGAATATTTGAGTAGAGTGGTAAGAGGTAGTTTATGAAAAAAGGTTTTCATAACTAGCTTTTGAAATAAAATATAAGTAATAAGAAAGCAATATTTGAAGTATTTTCCCAGCTTCATATTGAGTGAAACATATCATTAACAACAATCGATAAATTAATACAAACATTGAGCACATCTTGTAGAAGGATGTACTCAAAATGCAATTAGCATGAAGACATGCAAGCAAGTGTCTTACAGAGTCAAAAAGAAGCAGAGGATCTCTAATTCTGAATGTGTCATGCAGGAGACCAAGACCAGTATTTCTAGAATTTTAATGTGCTTGTGAATCACCTAAGGATCCTTCTAGTATTTAGATTATGATTCAGTAGATCTTGAGGGAGATCTGGTATTTTGCATTTCTAAGAATTTCCAAGTAATTCTCATTTTGCGGGTCTGTGGGTCTATGGGACTACTCTTTGAATTAAAGGAATTTAGGTATCCTAGTAATTACTTTTTGTGTATTGGCCATCAGTTTACAGTACTATGCTAAATTTGTAGATGATACGTTTAAAGATTAAAGTGGTTAAATAATTTATGAAAATTCTCATAGCAAGTGTATTATTTTCCTACTGCTACCGTACCAAATTACCACAAACACAGTGGCTTAAAATAACATGAATTTATTATCTTTAAGTTCTAGAGGTAAGAAGTCTGAAATGGGCTAAAATTAAGGTGTTGTTAGTGTTGCATTCCTTCTGGAAACCTTCAAGGAGAGACTATTTATTTGATTTTTCCAGCTTCTAAATCCTCTCCTACCGCTATTTGTTGGTTCATGCCCTCATTTCTTCTTTTTCAAAGCCAACAAATTCAGGCTGGTTCCTTCTCACTTTGCTACCTCTCAAGTTCTCTGCTATAGTCATGACATCTTCTTCTTTGATTCTCACTTCTTTCTGTCTCCCTCTTCCACTTTTAATCCCTTATGATTATATTGGGTCCAATTGGATCATCCAGCATTATCTCCTTATTTTAAGGACAGTTGATTAGAAACCATCATTCAATTTTCAACTTCAATTTCCCTTTGACATGTGTTATGGGTTGAATTGTGTCCCCCCAAAATATATGTTAAAGTCTTAACCCCCAAACTGTGAACATGATCTTATTTGGAAATAGGGTCTTTGCAGATGCAATCAAGTTAAGGTGAGGTCATTATGGTTGGCTTCAATCCAAAATGAAATATGTCTTCATAAGAAAAGGGAAATTTGGACTCAGACAACAATGAGCTTGGTATGAAATGGAAAAAGCAGATGTGTGATGAACCTGCAAGTTAAGGAACACCAAGAATTGATGGCCATAATGACAAGCGAGGAAGAGACAAGGCAGTGTTCTACTCAGTCTCATAGGAATCATGGCCCTGCTGATAGCTTGCATTTAGAGATTTAGCCTCTGAAACTGTGAGAGAATAAACTTCTGTTGTTTTAAGCCATTCAGTATATTCTACTTTGTTATCACAGCCACAGGAAATTAACGTACCATTTAATATAATACATACACGGGTTCTCGGGATAAGGACATGGGCATCTCTGAAGAACGATCAATATACTTACCACAAGCAGAAAATGATTTTGTAGTTGATTAAAATATGGTAATGTTCTATATAACATTTTGAGAATAATACATTGCCCTCAAACCACCTTTGGCGGATGCTCAAAACAACAGTATAGGCGACATAGCTTTAGGAAGATCAAAATGGAATTGTCCTGAATAGACTGGTAATGTCTTACCAAAAATGTTGACTATAACCTTGATTCACAGATGATGAATGATTAAAACCAATGATTTTTAAGATATCCAAAAATCTGTGAAATATTAACTGGTGTGGTTCTTTCCAGCCCTGATCACTCTTTATATTATTAAGGATGGATTTCTAATGGTGCAATTTTCTTTCTCACATTCTCCCTTTGTTATGTGTTAGAAAGATGAATTTGGATATGTAACTCAGTATCTATAGCTCTTCTTCTTACTTTCTATTTCTATTTTGATATAGGCCTGAAAAGCTGAGAATATGGTGTTTTAGTTGTTTTCAACCACACAGTTAGGTAAGCACTCAAGTTGCCAACACCAGAGTACACAGTGCCCCATTATCACCAGGGACTAGGTAGTAGGCTAAATGACTGTGTTCCCCAAAAATCTGTGGATTGAGGCCCTACCTCCCAATGTGATGTTATTTGAAAAGGAGGCTTTTAGCTGATATAGGTTTAAATTAAATCATGTAGAGAGTGCTTCAACATGGGATTAATGCCCTTTTAATAATAGAAAGAAAGAGCAGTCTCTTTCTCCCTTTGTTTCCATGAGCACATAACGAGGAAAGGTCACAAGAGTGCACAGTGAAAACGCAGCTGTCTACAGCTAGGGAGTGAGTCTTCATCAGACACCAAATTCATCAGCTCTTTAAACTTGGACTTTCCACCCTCCGGAACTGTCAGTATTAAAATTCTATTGTTTAAGCCACTTTTTCTATGGTATTTTGTTATAGTAGCCAGAGCAGAGTGAGACAGACTATTTCAAGTGTCTGCTTTCCTGCAAAAGAAGCTAGATTTTTCAATATTGTCCTTTTAGTAATAAATGGAACATATAACTTACACATAACTTATTTATTTTTCTTATTCTTCAATTGGTTCAAAACTCAGGAAGGGAAGGGAAGTACTAATTAAAGGTTTTGATACCTTACTCTCTTTCTTCACTTTCTGCCATTTGCCTGCCTGAATGCAATGCCCAAGTGTTCATGCGGTAATCAAAAATGTTTTTTCTTTACAGCCCACTGGGCGGAAATGAGTAACTTCCAATGACATTGCTAATAAATCTTATCATGAACTTGCTAAAACCTTACTATTGATGGTAAATTAATAAAAAGGTAACATTTGATTCCTTATTATATATATCATTTATATCCTAGTGCTGAGACAGCCCCAAAACATCAGAGACTGTTACTTTGACCTGCACAATCTCTCTTGCTGAATTAAGCATTTATAAATAGCATGGAGACTTCTGTGCATTTTGTCATTAAAGTCCATTTGCACAGTAGAAACACAGGTCTCACTCTTCCTTGACCTCAATTGTAGTGAGTTAGATTTTCATTTAACATTAGCCAACCTCTGCCATGGCCACACCTTGAACCTTTATAAAGGTGTGTTCCATGTTACAAAATAAAAATCTAACTCCATTTTCTCAATAAAAATATCATCTTCCCACCTTCCTCATTCCATCACTCCCACTTGACTTGGTATTTTTGTGTCTGTTTTTTTCTTATTTTTGCCTAATGAAAATCTCTAATCTAGTCATTCTTAAACTTCACGGTGCATATGAATTAACCGAGGGCATTGTTACAAAAACATTGAGGCCATTCTTCTCTCAGGGATTTTTCTGTCAGCTGACCCATGTTAACCATTCAAACTTATATTTAAATATCTCATAGAACAAAAGAATGAAGTGGCACTTTGTCATTCCAAAACACAGAATTAATGTAAAATGGATCAGGAATTTAAATGTAAAATCTAAGCTATAAAACTCTCAGGAAAAAAAAAAAACGGTGTCTTCTTTCATATGACACCCAAAAAAGCAGAAATTACAAATTTAAAAACACATAAATTGAACTTCATCAAAATGTAAAACTTTTGTTCTGCAAATGATACCATCAAGAAAGTGAAAAGACAATCCACAGACTTGGAGACTATATTTGCAAATAACATATCTGATAAGAAATTATATCCAGAATGCATAAATAATTCTTACAATTCAATAATAAAAGAGAACAAACTAAGTCAAAAACAGGAAAAGTTTCTGAAGAGATGTTTTTTCAAAGAAAATGCACAAACAACCAAGAGGCATACATCAATAACAATAGATGTGCAACATCATTAGCCATTAGGGAAATGTAAACCAAAACCACAATGAGATATGATTTCACACCAATGGGATAATTATAATCAAAAAGACTGACCATAACAAGTATTGGTGAGGATATTACTAAATTGGAACCCTCATTGGAACCCTTTCGTTGGGACTATAAAGTAGCATAGTGACATATTAAGAAAGCAAGAACTTTTCTGGATTTCTCAAAGAGACATCTACTTCTATATCAAAAGTGAACAGAACATTGTCCCATGATCACCTCCAAATGAAAGATTCTTAGAAGAATAGACATTTTAGCTAGAAACATTGCTGATACTTTAGTTTCTATTGCTTTATAACAGACTACCCATAAATAGTGGCTTAAAACAATACCAGAAGTGCGGCCTTCTGATTCAAGATTGTTCTTTTTTAAGCACCAAAGGAGACAAGAAACACTTCTTTTTTCTCTGCTGCACCCCTTTTAATAAAAGGATTTGTTGTGTAAAATCTGGATCCAGTCAAAAGGCCACACTTAAGGACCTAGACGGACACATGTGTCCTTAAGATCACACGTTTCCCACCCCTGCAAGACTGGCCAAACTGGACTACATCTTATAAGAGTCCAGCTGGAGGCTCTGTGGAATAATTGCTCAGGTTATTGGCAAAATCCAGTTTCTTGTGATCGTAAGTGTGGATCCCCATTTCCTTGCTAACTGTAAGCTGGTAATGTCTCTCAGCCTGTAAGGCAACCCACATTCCTTCTCACAAGTCCCACTATCTTAAAATTAGCAATGAATTCACCAGCTGGAAAAAACTCTCTGCTTTTAAAGGGCTCATGTGATTATAATCGGCCCACTTCAATGATCTATCTGTCTTAAGGTCAAGTATGCCACATAATGTAATCACAATCAAGGGAGAGACATCTCATCGTATCTCTCCACATACAGTCTAATGAGAGGGAATTATACAAGTGTGAGGATGTCGAGTGTCAGGATGGCCGAGTGGTCTAAGGCGCCAGACTCAAGTTCTACTTCCACAAGTGTGAGGGTGTGAGGTCATTCTTAGAATTTTATCTACCATGGCTTCCTTGAATAAAAACAGGGTTTTGTTATAAGACAGAAGGTACAAATGAGTAATGCATAAGGAACAACAACAAAATCCACTATAATGTCTAATTTTATATTTAAGTCACTCTTTTTCCATCTAGTCAATCTCTTGAAAACACCACCTGTATTTGCTGACTTGATTTCTTCAGTATAATTTGTCAGTATCTTCTTGACCCATTCCGAGATTGTTCCACCACATCAATTAAAATACTGTGGAAGAAATTACTATGGACCTTCAGATTGACAATCCAGGGAGTGATTGCCAGCTTTTATTTTTTAATCATTTCTCCAAAACGTTTACATTAGTAGCCTGTCTTCCTTTGTGAAACTTTAATCCTTTAATTATATGATACTTTTGACTTCTAGTTTTATTCTTGAGCATTTTTCTACCCCTCTACACCTGCTATATAGCACTTAGCACATGGTGACTCAAGGGTTATTATAGCAGGAGAAGCTTAGAGTGGTTGATTTATGCACATCTTTTGTTACTCTCCTGCGACATGCAGCAGGAATGGGATGTGATGGGGATTTGCTTCCAACTGGGGCAGAGAATATGGGACCTAGGATTAAAGGGCTAAAAATAGCTGGGCTGCTGGCAATGGTCATATATAGACTGAAGTATCCCACTTAGTTACATGCCATGACTCTCCTCCATTTATTGGTATATCACAAGCAGCGAGCCGTTACATGGACTCTGCATATACCTCAGATTTGACTGTGCAGACTCAATAAAAAATGAAAGAGAGAAACTCAATTACAAAGTGAGTATATAACCAAGAATTACCAGATATTGGAAGAAGGCCAGCATCATACAATAGTAAAAACAGAAAAGTTGCAGGAAATAGAGTTAATAGATAAGCTGAACAGAATGGCACAGCAAATATAACTAATATCAACAGAGCAATTCAAAAGCATATGATATGTTATCATAAAAATAAAAAGTGATCATGGGGAAATAACCCAATAGATAGGGTGAACCTATAACAGGCAGTTAAGGAGCACATTAGTGAGCTAGAAGATAAAGCTGAGGAATATTTTTAAAGCATATTAGGAAGGCATGTGAAAATAGAATTTATAAGAAAAACAAGCTATAAATCTGAAAAGAACTCTCAGGAGCTGCAACGTTTGCCTAAAAGAATGAAAAAGAGATGAGAGAAGGGTGTAAAGTTAATGCTTAAGACAATGAGATGAGAATGGCTCAGAAATGAAGGAGAAAAACCTATATTCTTAGACATTAATTTGAAACACTTTGGAAAACAGAAAATCCTATATAACTTCAAAGGGGCAGGATTACAGTTAATCTACATAAAGAAAAAGATAAAATTGATATATATATTTGTTAATATTTACATATCTATCTATCCATATTATTATCAACACTGGAAGAAATCTTAGAAGCAAGGGGAACAATATCTTCAAAATTATGATGAAAAATAATTTAAAGCATAGGTAGCCAAAATAAAATTAATGTGTAAAAATGAAATATAGATTATGATACATGAAAACACTATCTCAAATAATTTTGCAGGGTGTACTCTAGGTAGTAAGGAAAAATGTTCTTAGAAAAAGAAGATTTTTTTATCAAATAAGAAAACTTTCTTCATAATTCAAAGATGAAAATTATTTTCCTTCATTGGACAGAAATATTGATAGTAAGACATTTTCTTTAAATTTTTTCACATCCCTTTGAATAAAACAGTCACCTCCAATCATATTCCTATTTGACACATGCCAGAATTAAATATATATTATATGCAAACAATGTTAAAAATCCAAATGCTAAAATATTTAGAATTATTAATATCTTACTGCTTTTACTGTGTATGTTAAATATAGTATTGTTTCCACTTATTTTCAGTGTTAATTGGAATTTAGTTCTAAGCTCAGGGTTATATATTTTTTGTGATAATTTTGAAGAGAAAGAATTTTCACCATGTAAAATTAAAGACCTATAGGACTTTGACTCCAAAGAAAATACAAACTGTATGACTATCATATCTGCTGAGCAGGCCCTAGAGGTTAAAACAAAGATTAATCAGAGTAAAATCAATTTTCAATTATCTGTGTGAGATTTTATGTAATTACCAGGATCCATCATTATGTACTCTGTGTGAGACTAGATTTCGAGTCATCTATAAACCTTATTTTTAAAATATACTTGCTTCTATTTTTTTTTAATTGCTAATAGTATATCACAGCATAATAAAGACTAATTCTGTGGATTTTTCTCTGATGTAAGTAACCCAAACAAATCAAAAAAGGCATGGTGTTGGTTCACAACTGAAAATTCCCAAAGAAGAGATTTTAGGCTCATTGAGTCAAACATTGCTAAGAAGCTTCCAACATGACTCTGCTAACATGATTCTCCTCACCTACTGTCCAGGCTTACATGGCTTACATACTCACAGTTTAAGATTCCCAGTAATAAGAGCAGAACTTTTTCTGTTAGTGCTAACAGAATTCCTCATATAAACCACATCATTACACTTTGGATCAAACACTCAAGCTCAGACCAATCATTGCAGCCAAAAGGATTGGGTACTTTCATTGGACAAACTTTAGTTTGTGGCAACTCAAATCAGAATCATATAAAATATATGGGCTAAGAAGAAAGTTAAAAAAAACATAAATGTATGCCTACTAAAAATAGCCATAATCTCTACCTCCATATTACTTTCCTTCCACAATGAACATATGATACCAAAGCAATACATATAACTTATCCAGAAATTATAGGCTTAATACTGGTAAGGAAGTAATCTTGCATTGTCTATAAAAGAAACAAATGAAGGAACATGTTTTTTGTGTATTCAGTTGAAGTTATACCAAACAAAAATTGTTTATAAACCATAATAAATGTTACATATTATTAAATATAAAGCATTTATAATAACTTCTCCATCTATATAGAAATCAGTCATAAATGCTATAAAAACCAAAAACTCTAAATATTTTAGTTAATATTGGATCACTGATGAATATTTTAGTTTGAATAAGTGACATTTATTCTAACATTTAAACATAATTATTCACATTTAGGTTTCTCAAATTTTTGTCCATGCTATAAAAGATGAAGAGTGCTATACACTGTTTGTGACTTGCCCCGCCAAATTCATTATTGAAACCTAATCCCCGATGTGATGGTGTTTGGAGTTGAGGCCTTTAGGATGTGATTACGTCATGGTGGCAGAACGCTTATCAATGGGATTTGTGCTCTTATAAAAAAGACATCAAAAGGCTACCTCACGCCTTTACCGTGTAAGGATGCATGAACCAAAATGCAGATCCTGAACAGAAATCAAATCTGTAGGCAACTTGATCTTGGACTTGCCATCCTCTGTAACAGTGAGACATAAATTTCTGTTGTTTATAAGCCATCCAGTTTATGATATTCTGGTATAGCAGCCCAAATGGACTAATATAAGTAGTCAATTAATTTATGTTTTGTTTGATATCCCATGACTTATATTCTGCCTCCTTCAAAGTATTTGAGTATTGTTAATACCAGCAACAATTTCCTAGATCAAAACAAGCTCTTCCCTAACCCCACTATACCAACCTTCAAGCAAATTAAGAGAGATTTCTTATATTTGGTTATTTTCTATTTCAAATGTCACATTTTATACAAATATGTATGAAAGGGACGGAAGGTGGTATCTCAAAGACCGAAATCTCAAAATCTAGTAGCTAGGCACTGTCACATATGTGATTTTATAGGTGGCTTAAGGTGACTGTATATTTCCCTACCATATAACAGCCACCATACATTCTACCTCTGTGTCTGTCTTGAAAATATGTTGAGAGATGAGAAATCAGTGCAAATTACAAATAGTCATTTCAAGCCTGTTTGCTTCAGTTTTCTTGACAATTCTTAGTTTTCTTTGGCTATAATCTCCTTTTCCATGTATAAGACACTCTAGGTTTGGATTTATTTTGTATCTCAGGCCCCAGCTGGACTCTTGGATTTGAAAATTGATTTTTTTTTTTTTTGCCTTTAATTGATAGCAGTGTTTTTCAATGTTCTGTAAAAATAGTGCTAGAATCTGTCATTGGATTTCACTACTCTTGCCTGATGTGGGATACTACCTCACCTTAGTGATGGGTCCAGTGGCTCTTCTGATGGTGTTGGCAACAGGGTATAGCTCTATGACTGGGTATAGACATCAGGGCATTTGACAGCATGTTAAGGAAAAACTGGGTTTAAATTAATAGTTCATAAATGTATAAGGGGATTTCAATCATCCTCAATAAATATTTTAAGTGGTTTGATTGCATTTTAGTCAAACATTTATTAAAAATTATAAAAAGATGTATTGAAGGCAAAATTTTACAACCTTATATTGCACCACCTTTGTTAAAAGTCAAACTGAAGTAGTATATTAAGTTGATTTTTTTAACATTTGCTCTTAATGAACATGATTGTATACAATTTAATGCTATATATTGAAATTGGCATAAATTTAGGTGTTACTCTTAGAACTTACTAACTTTACCTTGCAGTGGATGCTTCTGTATGCCACCCAAAGTCCCTGCAGGGACAAGACTTTCATCTCCCCAGTTACTGGGAATGTCACCTGCTGGTGGCCTCAATGCTAGTCCTCACCATATGCAGTGTCCTCAGTTGAAAAGAGCTAATACCAAGAATTATCCTTCTTCAAAATAGCCCACATTAAATGATTGGTCAGTGTAGGAATACAGAGATCTGGCTCTCTTGTCTTAAAATATCCTGAAATGGTCATTCCAAACTCAGGTTTACTTATAGGGTTGAAATGAGTGATGTTCAAATGCATTCCAGGTTGACTTTCGCTTCTGCCAAATCCTGCTTAGTCACTGAAGCATGTTGTTTCTGAAAGCATTCCTCAGTAACCTGTTTGGAAGCAAATCCTTATCTCCCAGGCTGTTTCTTTCCCAGGAATGCATCCAAAATATGCTGCTTTCAGGTATGGATAACAAGGTAAAAGACCCCGGATCTATTTAATTCATATAAATTTACTTTGATTTCAAACTTAGATGACATTAAATAATACCGTTCTTTATATAGTATAATGGCTTTTTGCCTTTTTCATGGAAAACACGTAATTCAGAATTTTCTTTCTTCTTATATTCACACAAAGGGAAAAATGCATGAAACATATATTACATAACTGTGAGAGTTTGGGAGGATTGGGCTTTGTCCTTCACCACTCCACTGTTTCACTATGGCCTATCAAATAAGCAGTACCAAGCAATGAGTACTTATAAGTATTTATTAAATTATTGATTCTGTAAACAAATTAAAGAATGAATATCTTTTCTCACAGTGCAAAATTATTAATAGTAATAACTGTGATTGATAAGTGGGTAGATTTAGAGAGAAGAGGAAATAAAGAACGAATCCCAGGGTTCTGGCTTGAACTAGATAGATGCTGGCTCTACTTACTTAATTGTTTTTGATATAAAAAATATGAAATGCCTATTAAACACTTAGAAATAAATGTTAATAGAGATACATAATTCTAAATAAGTGATAAGTTAGCATTCCCAATAGCATACTTTAGGGATAAGTTAAAATAGGCGATATTACAAATTTGGAATCTTTATATAGCCTTCAGCCTCTTCATCATTGCCTTGTAGATACATAAATAAGAAATTGCATTAGATGACTGGTTCCTAATGAGCCAGTGAGAAATCCCAGTAATCATTAACTCTATAAGGTTTCACACTATATAATGGTATTAAATATTATTAAATGTTAACATTTAATTAAATGTTCATGTTAAATGTTAATGTGAAATAATGGCATTAGAAGTTGTCAGAAAATATAAACCAGGAGAGTCACAGGTTTTTCAAAATTCATGTTTTCTTCCATATCAAAATAAATATATCAATTATTTGACATTCTGTCTTTGGAAATCTCTGCTGCTATCTGGAATTTTTCACCAAGTACTTCACTCTTGTGAGCAAATTCTAGCTAATTCTTAGTAAGAATGTAAAGGAGAAAGAATAGAGGGTACTTTGTTTACCAAAATAAAAGCAAGAATTATGCTTTTTGGGTACAAATAACGATATTTTGATATTTAGATTGAAACTCATATTATTGTTCCATTTCTCTAGTGAACATCTTATATTGAAATTTCCTCCCTTCTACTTCCTCTCCTTTATAAAAAAAGCTAAGGAGAAAATAATATGCAGCTCTCTTTTCCTTTAACATTACATTGTCTTTCCAGACACTGACCATGCCCTTGTCTTGTCCTTTCTGCCACTAATATGGCTTGTATTATACCTTATCTAATGCTAAGTATTAATATCCTTCACATGAGTCTATATATGTATTACACATATTGCAATTTTTCCTTTTTTACCCAAGAACATAGATCCAGATCAAATTTCTTCTCTTTGATGCTTCCCTGGATCCCTCAGGTAGAGTCAGCCCTCACTCATTTGTGTATTCTTTCATCCATTTAACAAATATTTTTTAAGTTCCTATTTTGAGCAATTATTCAGTTAAATGATAAAAATATGCCACAGAGCCAGAGGCAATGTCTTCATGAAGTTTATATTCCAGTATAAGAAACACACATTAAAGAAAAATTATGAATTGAAACTTCTGATATGGATAAAACAAAGGTAACAGAAATTAATAGAACTCATTAATTTACATATAATATGGAAATTTTTATTTCCTCTTTGCAGTTTGCATTTTATGGTATTTTTGGCGTGTGCCTTTTTCTCATTTACCTTTACTAGTCCAACTGCCTCCTTCTAATTTCACTGACCCTGCCTCAATATAAGTGCCAGGATTCATTATAAGTATACAGTGTAATGATATTAATAACAGCCTGTGACTAGATAAATAAAACAATTTTTTGATTAGTGCTAGAAGTTATTTATTTCAAATTATGTCTCTTTCTATTTCAAATTCTTAGAGCTCAAGCATATGTTTACAGTCATACGCACAGATCTGTGGTCTGTGAAAATAATCCACAGCTAACATATGTTAAAAGTAATATTTTTGCTGACACATAAAATCTACTAACTTTCAGTTTCCTTCTGTCTTCTCTCTGAAACACTGTAATAAAAATTCCATATTGCTCAATAAGCTTTTTACCATAATTTAAAATCAAGTGGCATTATTATAATTATTATTTTTTATTTATTTTTATTTTATTTCAGCACATTACAGGGGTACAAATGTTTAGGTTACATATATTACCTTTGCCCCATGCAAGTCAGAGATTCAAGTGTGTCCGTCCCCCAGATGGTGTGCACAGCACCCATTAGGTGTGCAGATACCCATCCCCTACCCCCCTCTCTCATCTGCATGACAGGGAACAAATGTTACTACTATATGTGCACTTAAGTGTTGATCAGTTAAGACCAATTTGATGGTGAGTACATGTGGGGTTTGTTTTTCCATTCTTGTGATACTTCACTTGGTAGAATGGGCTCCAACTCTATCCAGGATAATACAAGATGTGCTAGATCACCATTGTTTTTTGTGGCTGAGTAGAACTCCATGGAATACATATACCACATTTTATTAATCTACTCATGTATTAATGTGCACTTAGGTTGTTTCCATGTCTTTGCAATTGTGAATTGTGCTGCTATAAACGTTCTAGTGCAGATGCCTTTTTTATAGAATGTCTTTTGTTCATCTGGTTAGATACCCAGCAATGGGATTGCTGGATCAAATGGTAGGTCTATTTGTAGTTCCTTGAGGTATCTCCATATAGAGGTTGTACTAGTTTTCAGTCCCACCAGCAGTGTAGGAGTGTTCCTATCTCTGCACATCTACGCTGACATTTACTGTTTTGAGACCTTTTTGATAAAGGTCATTCTCACTGGAGATAAGTGATATGTCATTATGGTTTTGATTTACGTTTCCCTGATGATAGAGATGTTGAGCATTTCTTCATATGTTTTTTGGCCATTAGTCTATCTTCTTTTGAAAAGTTTCTGTTCCTGTCCTTTGCCCAGTTTTTGATAGGGTTGTTTGATTTTTCTTGTTAATTTTCCTGAGTTCTATATAGTCTGGATATCAGTCCTTTAACAGATATGTAGCATGCAAATATTTTCTCCTATTCTGTAGGTTGTCTGTTTGCTCTCATGATCGTTTTCTTGGCCGTGAAAAAGCTTTTTAATTTGATTAGGTCTCATGTATTTATTTTTATTATTGCTGTGATTGCCTTTGGGGTCATGTTTATAAATTCTTTGCCTAGACCAATGTCTATAATAGTTTGCCCAACATTTTCTTCCAGAATACTTATAATTTCATGCCTTATGTTTTAGTCTGTTATCCACCATGAGTTGATTTTTGTGAGAGGTGAAAGGTGCAGATCCTGTGTCAGTCTTCTGGATATGGTTATCCAATTTCCCAGTGCAATTTATTGAACAATGATTCTTTTCCCCAGTGTATATTTTATCTACTTTGTCAACGATTAGATGTCTAAATGAGGATAGCTTTATATCTGTGTTCTCAGTTCTATTCCATTGGTCTATGTTTCTGTTCTTGGGCCATCATCATGCTGTTTCAGTTTCTATAGCTTTGTAGGATAGCTTAAATTCTGGTTAATTGATGCCTTCCAAATTGTTCTTTTTGCTTAAGATTGCTTTTACTATATAGGATCTTCTCTGGTTCCATATGAAGCATAGAATTATTTTTTCTAGATCTACAAAAAAAGGTGTTGGTATTTTAATGGGGATTGCATTGAATCTGTAGATCACTTTGAGCAGTATAGACATTTTAACAATGTTGATTCTGCCAACCCATGAGCATGGTATGGTTTTCCACCTGTTTACATTCTCTGCTATTTCCTTCCTCAGTGTTTCATAGTTCTCCCTGTAGAGGTTCACACCTCTATAGTTAATATATTTTTAGGTATTTTATTTTCTTTGTTGCTATTGTGAAGGCTATTGAGTTTTTGATCTGGTTCTCAATATGATTGTTATTGATGTATATGAATGTTACTGATTTCTGCACACTGATTGTATAACCTGATACTTTGCTAAATTTATTTATCAATTCTAGTAGTCTTGTGGCAGAATCTTTGGTGTTTTCTAGATATAACATCATACCACCAGTACAGAGGAATAGTTTGAACTCTTCTGCCCCCATTTGGATGCCCTTGGTTTCCTTCTCTTGTCTTATTGCTATGGCTAGGGCTTCCAGTACTATGTTGAATAGAAGCAGTGATAGAGGGCAACCTTGTCTGTTTCCAGTTCTAAGAGGAAATGCTTTCAATGTTTCCCCATTCAGTATGGTGTTGGCTGTGGATTTGTCATATATGGTTTTTATCATTTTTAGGTAAGCCCCATCTATGCCTATTTTGTTAGGCATTCTTATCATAAAAGAATACTGAATTTTGTCAAATGCTTTTTCTGCATCTATTGAGAG
>CAUYRT010006163.1:0-20059 GCA_963574885.1 Lepilemur ruficaudatus | reverse complement strand
CTTCATTTCCAGGATTTCTGTTTGATTCTTCTTTATCAATTCAATTTCTTTGGAGAATTTTTCATTCATTTCCTGAATCGTTCTTGTGGTTTCCCTATGTTGGGAATCAATTTTCTCTTCAATAGCATTGAGTTTTCTAACAATCCATATTCGGATTTCTTCTTCTGTTAATTTAATTGTATCATGTATGTTACTGTCAGTTGGCGGTGAATGAGTATTTTCTTTTAGAGGTGACGTCTCTCTCTGATCTTTCATGTTTCCTGTGATCTTTCGCTGGTTCTTTCTCATCTGGGTACTTTGTCTAGTATCAGAGATGCTGAAACTGGCTTATGAACCAAAATCTGGTAGGTTGATTCTACCGTCCCTCAGCCTCCAGCAGGGATGAGGAGGTGAAGGGGAAGAACTAGTCTGGTGACCGGGTTTCAGGAAGAACAGTCTCCTTTCCAGCTCCACCCAGGGGAGGGGTCAGTCCCTTTGGTGCAATACCCCCAGGCCAGAGTCACAGGAGAGGGTGGTCAGCAGTGTCTTCCCAGGTCACAACTAGTGAGGTAATCTCTCTTGCAACTCCGCCCTGCCCAGTTGGGTTCTGCTCTATTGGCCTAGAGTGCAGACCTCTGAGTGGGGTGGGAAACCACCCAAGGCTAGTCTGGGATGTCAGGGGTGAATGTCAACACAGTCCTCTATCCACCCCTTCAGACTCCAAGCCCAAGACGCAGGAATGGGAGGAGCTTTTGCTGGGTTGGGGATCAGAGGACTCTAACCTTCTATTTTCCCCGTCTGCAAATGCCAGACCTGCTTGTCGGGGCTAGGACAGGAAGGAGGACTGTGACCCCTCCTCCAGAGCAATACTCAGCATCCCCAGGCCACGGGAAGGTAACCGCCACCTAGTTAGAGCCGTCCTGCCACCAATTTAGAGTCAATGCGGCAGGCGCTCGTGGAGCCAGGGGAGGGGTAGGGAACGTGGGCAGCTTCCAATCCACACTCCCAGCCCACAGCTACCCCAGGCCTCCGAGTCCCAACTGTTCAGCTGCAGGGAAGAATGCTGGCTTGCTCTCTCCAGTGCCTGCCGAACCCTCAGCGAATTCCCAGGGCAGAGTCACCTCCAAGGTATACGCTCCCTGTCCTAGTCTTGGGAGCCTCCTGCTGTGAGCAGGCACTTTCCGCACTCACTCCTGAGGCAGTGGGAAGCACCCACTCGGCTGGAGTCCTCCCCCACTCTGGGCTGGCTCAGAGGAGCACACCGAAGGGTTCAAAATGTTCCCCGCTCCAGTTTTTACTCCGCTCAGCCCCTCTGCCTGCACCGCCACTTCCTGTGGAGTTCAGCCACTTCCCTGTCTGCATGGGTGTGGGGCGCAGTGGGGGAAGGATTGTCTTCCCAGGAGTCAAACGCCTTGCAGCAGCTGCTGCAGCTGGCCAGGCTGGGGTCTGGGGTCCCCCCTGAGGCACACGTCCGACTGTCTGGGCTCCATGAGAAATTTTCTGAATCACCTCTGTTTTCCGCTGGCGTCCAGTGTCTAATGCTGTTTCTCTGTAGGTCTATGAAACTGGTCCTGTGGAAGTTGAGTTCACTCTCATGCAGAAGACAGACTATTTTGCCTCTGACTCTGAGAGCAGAGAGCCAGGAGGCCACCCCCAATCCGCCATTTTCTAGAATCCTGTTTTTTTTTTTTTTAATAATAATATCACCTTCTAACATGATGCAAAATTTACTTATTATATTTAGTCCTTATTATCTGTCTCTCTGACAATCTCCCTTCCCAACTAGAATCTTGGTAG
Organism: Lepilemur ruficaudatus; assembly: GCA_963574885.1. Lineage (NCBI taxonomy): Eukaryota > Metazoa > Chordata > Mammalia > Primates > Lepilemuridae > Lepilemur > Lepilemur ruficaudatus. Next base: position 18,283 of record CAUYRT010006163.1, on the reverse strand, counting down.
TGAATTTTTCTGTTTGCTTGTCAATGTATCCCAGAGAACCCAGAATAAAACTTGGCATTTATTTGGTCTTGGATGCATATTTTTTGGAAGAATGAATGATCCGTGGCTCCTTATTATGAGGAGTGTCATCGCTGAGAATGGAAAAGCATTCAAGAGACTCAAACAAAAGAAGTGAGGTCGAAGGGTTTTGTCCATTATTTCCCCTGATCATCCATCTACCCCTTATCTTTTCTGTATCTCTCATAGCAGAGGCCAGTGTCTGAGTGGCATGACTAGTTGAGGTAACAGCTACATATGCATCTATATGTGCTGGACCATAGGGCTATCTTCACTTGGAGAACTTGATGGAAATGAAAAATTACCATGAAACTCGCAAAGAATTCAAGTAGAGCAGACAGCTTTTATGAGAGTGGGAAGGATACACATATGCAGGGCAATGCCTCTGCAGGAAGGAATAAAACAGTGGCAAAGTATAAGAAAATACTAGATTTTATGGTGAGTGTGGCAAATAAAGACAGAATAAGACCTACTGCCTTGGGAGTAGCTGCCTTGGTAGCTTAGCTTTCCCTACTCCCATTTCCTCCCCTCCACCATGAATATGCTCTAAACATGACACTCCCCTGGCAAGAAATCATCATGATCTCCTCATTCTCTATTAAGTCCTATTTCAGCGTCCTTCAAAACCTGGTGCCATCCATCTTTCCAGTTTTTCTTGTTTCCCTTCATTTATCCAACCTTGCAGCGAAACCAAGGGCTGATTTGATTAGACCCACCCCCACCAAACTTAATCTTCCCTGCTTGTCTTTAGTCACTCGCTTCTTGTTGATTTTTTTTAACCCCCTATAGCTAAAAGCCACATAGTCAAACACTATATAACTAAACTTTCACTAGCATTCTTATAGATAATATCTCTGATGTATATGTCGCCATGGTAACAGTTACTTAAGTAGTTTTTTAGGAACTTGGGGGCAGCCCTCATCCAGTTCAAACTGGCTGATATCACCTACCCTTCAACTGGGCCTGTGCAAATTCCCAGGAGGTGACCTTTTGATGTCAGAGGGCCCCAAACTCCTCCCTCAGATCACTCTAATGCCCCATTTTTTGAACAGGCATCCTATAGGAGCCACAGAGCCCAACTACGTGCAGACCACCAATTGCTTCCCTTTTCCTACTGCCAATCCCCTTTCTTGATGACTTAGACCACCAGCTCCTTTGTTTCATAAAGATCCCTAAACCCTGCCTTTCGGGGAGGTGAATTTGAGACCTGTTCTGCCTCCTCACTTGGCTGTCAGGTGAATAAACCCTTTCTCTGCTGGCAAATCCATGGGCTTATGGTGCAGGAGGCAGAATGAGCCTGGTTCAGTGTCACCAGCAGCACAAGGACTATGCCTCCATCGGATAGAGGTCTGAACCCAGTGGGTGGGTCGTTTTCATCTTTTTGCCTAATAGTCCCCTCACTCTTTGCATAGAGAGAGTGCTTATTACATGTTATTGAAGTAAAATTGAATAGAAAACTATGGTTCACCTTGCCTTGTACTTAGAAGATGTTGAGTAGATTTTTAAAAATTAAACTATAATAATGATGAAATACATTTTGACATATAGTGATTTGCATTATAGGCACATTTATACAAATACAACTATACCAGATCAATTATTTTTTAAATCAGAAGCAAAAATAAAAGAAAGAGAGAGGCAAAAATAACAACTTAAATAGTGTGGGTAAATTTCTTCCTATTACCCTCAGTGAGCTGAGTCCCAGGAGAGGGCAGGAGATGAGACATGTGGATTTGTCCTCTTAGTTTCACTTCCGGTGAGCCCTGATGGTATGAGCATTTTGCTGTGGTTAAAGATATGCATTTTTCATACAACATGGCCTCTGAGAAGAAAGCCAGCATCTGCACCTTATCTGGTACAGCCATGTGCCCCAGATCTGGAGGGCACACCATCTCCTTGGGGCATCTTTAGAGATGGCCAGTCCCTCTCCACCATCAATACTTTCTAATAGGTTTTCAAGAGCACTTTGACTCTACGTGATTTTGCTTCATTTGCTGACTTTTGAACCCAACTCCCACACAAGGTGTCACTCCACAGTGCTACAAGCACCATGGTACTAAATATAGGTCATATTTCTGGTAGAGTATTGAAATTTATCATCTGTCTAACATAAAAATGTAATGGAAAAAGTAGATGGTTTGAAGTAGAGCAACAAAGATAGTTAACACTTGTGGACAATGAATATATAAGAAAGATTCAATCACACTTATTCCTGTTGTGGCAAAAATAAGGTAGATAGATGTCCTAATAAAGGTCTCTAAACTGAATAATGATTTATTACACAGAAAATGGTGATCAGCTGTTCTTCTTCTTCTCACTGAGTACAAAACAGCAGGAAATGTTTAAAATGTTGCATGGAAGATTTATCTCAGATACAGAAAATTTTCTGTCTGCTAGACACTGAGATGGCTCCTTGAGAGAAGTTATAGAATCTCCTAATGTGGAAACTTTTCTTTTTAACCTCATTCTGTCTGGAATAGTTTATGTCAACATTTTTCAAAGTATGCTCTGGCATTTTATGGACTATTAAGGGAAGTTTCCCAAAATAAAGATTCTATTATCAACTGCATTTCAGAACCACTAAGTTTAACAAAGTTAAACAGATTTCTTTTACTGAAGGGCTTCATGGGGCCTTTATTAGGCTCTATGGTTTGTGAGTTTCTGGTGGAGGTAGGGGCAGATGTAGTGAAAGCATTTCTAAAATTTACTTGATCATGTAAACCATTTTTTAGAGGCTTCTTTTGGATTGATGTCCTGTGTGTCTTTTTTTGAGATATGTTGATTTAGGCATTTGAAGGTGATAGATAAATTAATGTACCTTAGTGCAGTGTTTAAAAAATTTCTCAATTTGCATATTCCTACTTTCAAAAACAATACCACAAAATTCTACAGAGATATTGCTTTTAAAAAAATTGCCTAAATAAGGATTCCTTTGGAACCATTTATTTTATAGTTTTACATGTTTTCTAGGGAGCCCCACTGGAGTGACAACAATGAGTGTTCAGGACCAGAAACTAATGGCATCTTAATATTCATTCTGATTTTTGAATTCATTATTTTTGATACCAATGGTGGAGGAAGAAATTAGGATTATAAACATGCATGTTGGTTTTGCTACATTAATCAGTGTGTCTTTGAAGGCTCATAATAAAGTGAGAGGCAACTACAAGGCCACTCATGAGATGCTATAACATGAGGCCGAGAGTTTACCTAGAATAGCTTAACTCTGCTGTATTGCATGACAGCTTTCCCATGTAAAGCCAAAGTTTTATCTTATATACTCTCCACATACTTACAGTTACTGCAGTAAGCTTTCAAGTTCTTCCCTGAATCTCTCGGGGGCTATATAAACAGAACTGGAAAGATACATGGAGCAGAAGTTATTTCTGCATCTGCTTAACTGTCAGTTTGAAGTGAGGCAAAAAAAAAAAATGGTAAAATAGAAGGTACAGTGAGGGAAGGGACCCACAGAATGAGGTTAGTCTGTGTGGTCATTTACCTTAATATTGTGTTAAATGTGTATGAGAATAAGTTATCTTTAAAGTACACTGTAGAAGTGGTTAGTTAGCACTTGAAGTACTCAAATTAGAAGTTGTGCTTCTTAGGGATCTATGTTAGTCCAGGTTCTTCAGAGAAACAAAACAGATGTGTGTGTGTGTGTGTGTGTGTGTGTGTGTGTGAGAGAGAGAGAGAGAGAGAGAGAGAGAGAGAGAGAGAGAGAGAGAGAGAGAGAGAGAGAGAGAGAATGAGAGCTTAAGAGACCATAGGTTTGTTTCTTCATGTCCTATCAACACAACCTAAAATCTGGCACACTACCGGGTTCTTGATTTATTATCTCATTTCATGCTTGCAATATTTGTGATGGAAGTAGTATTGTTGTCACTTTCCAAAGACGTAGATGATCAGGGTTTATGGATGTTGGGTAACTTGCCATTGCCACACTGAGTCAGAGTTTTTATTCGCATGTATCTGATTTCAAATCCTAAGTATATTTCATTGCTCCACTTTTCCCTCAGAGTGAGAAATGTACCACTGAGATACAAGTTGAGAAGGATAATGTAAAATATGTCTGATTTTTAAAAAGTCACTAGATCCTTATCTATACCTAAAATATTTGTAGAACTGCATAGGCCCACTGCTATTAGACAAACTGGTGACCCACTGGGAATAAATTAGTTTCCACTTATAACCTTGCATTGCTATTGCAGGGCTAGCTTGACCTCTACAGGAAAGTAGAAATTGTCTGCTCAATATCTTCACATGCTCCATAATGAGCAACCTGGTCCCAGGCACAGAGGAGGAGCTTACACATTTACAATGGACTTATTCATTGACTTGACTGATGACTCTTGAATGTGTAGCCCTTGACTTCTGCATCCCCAGCAGGCAGTTCCAGATGCCAAGCACTCAGAACATGCCCCAGAGTCCCATGAACTTTACTTACAAAATCCAAACTCAAAGATAAATTATTAAAAATATCAAGATAGTGACTGCAGAGCATTAGACCCCATGTGTTGGGCCCTTCTTAGATGAAGGCCTGTACTTCTTCCCATCAAGTGAACCCTGGTAATAATTTCTAAATTGGTCTCCCTGCTTTGTTTTTGGTTTCCTTCAGTTTATTCTCAATGTAGCAGCCAGATTCTTTTAAGATGCAAGACAATTCCAGATTTTGTGCTGAAGTGGACACAATGACTCAAGTAACCTGAAGACAGTCCTCTAAAGCAGCAGTCCCCAACCTTTTTGGCACCAGGGACTGGTTTCACGGAAGACAAATTTCCAAGGACTGGGGGTGGGGGGAGAGGAGAAGCTCAGACGGTGAAGTGAGCAATGGGGAGTGGCTATAAATACAGATGAAGCTTTGCTTGCTCACCTTCCTACTGTGCACCCCTCGTTTCATAAGTTTCATGGAAGACAATTTTTCTACCAATGAGGGGAGAGGAAATGGCGACAGGGCTCTAAGGCCCAGTCCATGGCCTGGAGGGTGTGGACAGTGGCTCTGAAGAGAGACAAAGGTACAGATTCTCAGAAGCAGAAATATTCAGCTGCTAGGGGAGGGCACACAGAAACAATAAAAGGGACCCAGGTGGTCTGATTTGGGTGGAGCAACATGATGTCCCCTATGCCAATGAGAGTAAGAAATATTGTCTTTCTCTTTCCTTTTTACTTGTATATCTGTAGTGCTCAGGACAATCCCTGGCACAGAGTAGTGATTGAGTACATATAATAGACAAATGTATTGAGTACCTTCTATGGTCCAGGCTCTATAATAGTTCGGGTACATAGTGGGCATAGATGTAGAACCTCCCGCCAAGCCAAATTCTCTTCCCTATTTCTTTTAAAGGCATCATTTCCTTTGAGTCTCACAGTATCAACATCATCTGTCTCCCTCCTTGCACTGCTCTTCATCAAGTTCTATCAGTGGTGCTTCTGAGATTACTCACAGCTGTCTCTTCCCTTCTCTTTCCATTGTCAACATTCAGGGTCAGGACGTTAGTATCAATTATCCGGACTACTGTAAACAAATGGTCTCCATTCTTCAGTCAGTCCTTCATCTACCCATTTTATATACAATTATGAGCATGATATTTGAAAATAACATGACTTTAGTTCTGATAATAATCTGTCTAAACACTTTAACATCTAAGTCTAGTTAAAAGTGCAAATGTGTAATTCTCGTGTCCTCTGATCTTACCTTTTCTTTCCATACTTTACACCTCTGAGATGATGTTCAAACAACAATAAACTATTTGCAGCTCCCAGTCTCTCTGCTTTCTCACTTTTGTACCTTTGCTCGGTTTCTGCCATTTGAAATAAAATGTGTTCTCTGTCTGAACCAATCAATTCAAACTTAACTCATCCAAATTTCAAACTCACATGCCATTTTCTCTAAGAAGCCTCTCCTCATCTCCTGAGCCAGAAACTATCTCCCCTTCTGAACTCTTGAGACACATAGTAAGTGATGAGGTACACTGGAAAGGGCATGGGCTTTGAATCAAATTATTTGACTTGAAACCCAGTTCTGTTGTTTAGGAACTTAGTTACCTTGAGTAAGATTCAAACTCTTGGATCCTCAGTTTTCTCATCAGTAAGAAATGAAGGCTCATTTTGAGTTTTATGAGATAAATTTATAAGAAAATGCTAAGCACTATGACTGGCATATAGTGGATACTTAATAAATCCATGCTCATTTGTTCTTTTTTTCCAGAGACATCTTAGTGGTGTTTGTCATTTCTAGCTTTTATAAAAGTTCTTTATGTGAAACTATCTCCTCCTCCTTATCTTCTCCCATCTTTGTGATTTTCATAATGTCCAGCATAGTACCTCCTCTGAGATAAATCATCTAGTAAATCACTGATGAATTAATGGCTTTAACCCTATATTCATTTGGTAACTTTCTTATCATTTTCACTAAGTATACTCTTTTTTCCCTTCTTGATAGTTAATATCTCAAACTAATCTCCTACATTTCTGAATTTTTATGTTTTACTTATACAGTAGTCCTCACATATCTGCTTGCTTCTGTTTCAGTTACCTGCAGTCAACCAGGGTCCAAAAATATTAAATGGAAAATTCTAGAAATAAACAATTCATAAATTTTAAATTGTGTGCCATTCTGAGTAGCTTGATGAAATCTCATGCTGTTCCACTCCCTTTCCTGCCCAGAACATGAATCACCCGTTGGTCCGGTGTATCCACACTGCCTACATTACCTGCATTACCTGCATTAGTCACCTAGTAACCACTTCAGTTATCACATCAACTGTCATGGTATTGCAGCGCTTGTGTTCAAGTAACCATTATTTCATTTCATAATGGCCCCAAAGAGCAAGAGTAGTGAAGCTGACATATTGCTGTAATTGTTCTATTTATTGTTATTAATCTCTTACTGTGCTTGATTTATAAATTGAACTTTATCATAGGTATGTATGTACAATTTCAGTATCTCTAATCTGAAAACCCAAAAGCTGGAATGCTTCAAAGAGCATCATGTTGGTGCTGAAAAGGTTTCAAATTTGGGAGCATTTATGGATTTTGGATTTTTGGATCATGTATACTCAACCTGTATAGGAAAAAACATAGTATATATGGAGTTCAGTACTATCTTGATTGCAGGCACCCACTGGGGGTTTTGGAACATATCATGGGGTTGACTGCACATAACTGTATAAGTGACTGTGTATATTCTGCAACTCCATAGTTTGAACGCACCTTACCTATCCTAATACATGGCCCTTAACCTAAAGTCAGACTGGTCTCTTCACTGCTCCTCCTCTCCAGCATATTTATATCACACACATGAGCACACACACACACACATACACTTACGTTAGTTCTTCCCTCTATCTTATTTCACCAGCCCAGCAAGTTCAATATTCACTCATTTGCCTTTTCTGATCTTTTCACTCTTCCGGTTTAATTGGTCTGGAAAATTTTCTTTAAGGGATATCTGTTTCATTTTCTAAATTTCCATTACACTTAAAGTGGAAAAATAGTGCAGTATTAACTTCTTAACTCTCCCCTTTATACACAATTTTCTTTGCTTTAATTCATTCAAAAAGGTACTTCTAGGTCAATTTTAATGAAAATTTCACCATGCATTTGTTATCCTCCCCAGGAATCTTCAACCATTCTCTATTCCCATCCATATGAAGTACAAATTCCTCTCCTGGGCATTTAAAGAACATTCCAACTTTCCTTTCCTGTCTTCACTTCTACCAAACCCTATCAGTGTCTTATAGTACAGATGAATTAATTTGCTCACATTTTTCCAAACTTTTACCATAATCTGTATTTCTGCTTCCAAGTTGTTGCTTATGCTATTTTCACCACCTGAAATTCAGCAGATCACCAATTCAACACAAGGAGACAATAGCAGTTTAAATCTCACATACAACATCTTCCATGAATACTTCCACATCCTTCCAGCTGGGTACATCTTTCACTTTTCTGAGCTTAAAAGCACTTGTTTTTCACACACTATTTTTTTCTAAAAAACTGCCTTGAAGTAAGCGTATGATGTACTCCTCTTTGTAACTGTTGAAGTACATAAAGCAAAGCAGTGCCTTCCGCAAAGTCGATACTCAGTAAAATAATTGAATAATAGAAGATTTCAAAGAGACAAAGCATTAAATAAGTTGTCATGTGGAAGGGGCTTGGATGTGCAACAGGCTCTTGTGATTCTAGAAGGCAGATCTAAGACTAATATGGATGTTCTAAGAAGGAAATTTTCATTCAATATTTTAGTAAATTAAAACAGAGACCAGGCCCGAAGAATCCCTGAACAGACAAAGCCAGATGGGTCTCACAATTGACCTTAACCTTGCTTGATTTGCAAACAGAAGCAGAACTCAACTTGAGCTATTTCTTAAAAATGCCTATATTAAAGAAAAACTGAAACTTAAGGCTAACTAATTGGAAACCATCAAATAACATATTTATATAACTATGACCTTCCAGCAGAATAGGCCAAATAAGCCCACTGTATAACTGCAACCAATTAAATATTTTCTTTGCTTTATTTACATGTTATTAGTCCTATGAAAGCTTTTCCCTTGAGTTCCTCTTGGATCCCCTGAACCACTTGCTTTTTAGAGCTGTCTGATTTAAGAATTGCTATTTGCTCAAATAAACTCTAAAACCTTGTTTCTCAGTTTACTTTTTAACAAATATAAGTAATAATGTTCAAATTCTGAGATTTGCCACAAAACAAAATGAACATTTTTTAATATAAAATAATACTCAATTACCAGATATCCAAGTAGATAGTATGGTAAGGATGCTTATCTGGGCAAATAATTTTTATAATTAGAATGTATAATTCCAAAAATATTTCCAAACTCCAAATTCTATGGATACCTTAAAAAATAAGGGCATCAATTTATCTTATATTAAAAAAGAAAAGTGAAGACAATTAAATAAATTTTTAAGAAATTTTATATAAACTCCAGATTGGAGACAACTCAGCAAGATGGTCACAAGACCTACCATCTTCCTGACCAGTGACTGATGTCACTTAGCTGTGAGCCCCCTCGAGGTCAGGAAGCTTGTGGGGCTTACTGAGGTCTTTCCATTCTCCAGTGCTTATTGCAAAACGTGGGGTCTTCATGTGCTACCGAATTAATAATGGGGCATAATTGGCATTTCTATAACCAGATCAAAAAAGTATCAGAGGAGAAGACAAAGTAAGGAAGGATCTTACCAATACAATCTGGCTAACTTTTAAAATATAATTAATTTCCGTTTCTTGGACTACAATAAGGAAAGCATTCAAAAGCAATGTTATGGAGGACTTTCTTTTCTTTCTTTCTTTACTTGTTTTTAGAGACAGCGTCTCATGTTTAGAAACATGATCTGTTTAGAAACAGCTCACTGCAGCCTCAAACTCCTAAGCTCCAGCAATCTTCCTGCCTCAGCTTCCTGAGTAGTTGGGTAGCTGGGACTACAGGCACACTCTGCCCAACCCGGTGAATTTTTCCTTCCTTCCTTCCTTCCTTCCTTCCTTCCTTCCTTCCTTCCTTCCTTCCTTCCTTCCTTCCTTCCTTCCCTCATTCCTTCCCTCCCTCCTTCCTTCCTTCCATTGCCCAGGCTGGTCTCAAACTCCTGATCCTCCCACTTCAGCCTCCAGAGCCACTGGGATTACAAGCACACCCCACCACGCCAAACTCTTCTTGTCTCTTTTTAACACTGGAAATGAATCTATTTCTCTTTGTTGGTCTCACATTGTAAGCATATTTTCAGCAAATATATCAAAATATGTGTCCAGACACATGTTTTCCCTTTAAATTAGTCACCTTGGAGGTCCAGGCACCTCACCCAAGAGTACTATGGCTCTAAATAATTTTGGAATTGCTTCTTTTGGAGTTGTCAATAATGTTTTTCAGGGAGCTAATTTATAGGGTTTTTTCACCCAAGCATTTTTGGTGCTCAAGTTGTAGCTACACCTTATTTATGCAACATCTTTCATTCTAAAGAAATCTCACTTGCTTACCACTATTTACTAGGACCATGTATCTGAAAAAAAAAGGCAATAATTTTGGAGCCAGGCAAAACTAGTTTGTATCCTTACTCTGCTACTTTCTAGCTGTGGTTCTTTGGGCAAAGTACCTGGATTATTGTGAGGATTAAAGAAGATAACTTAAGTAAAATATCCAATATAAGAGATGCTACTTACTCTTTTTTCCCTATGCCTTTCAAGCTCTTATACATAGCATTGTACTAAGCACAAAGAACAAAACTAAATTATAAAGCCAGACGTCCAATATTTCAATATTTACATTCCAGTTAATCATTTAACAAAAAATTTTAAGTGCCTACTAAGGGTCAGTACTCTTCCAGATGCTTGGGATACAGTAATGAACAAAGCAAACAAAAACAGACAAAACCCTGCCCTTGTGGAGATTTTATTCTACATAACCTAGTGAAGGGATATAAGTAATACACAAGTAAGGCAAATATAGACTATGACAGGTGGTGCTAATTGCTATGAAACTAAATAATGTGGGGAAAAAAGGGAAAAAATATCTGGGTGGGGGAAGAGAAGGATGCATCGCAATTTTAAATAGGATGGTCACGGAGAGTCTTGCTGAGGAAATGAGATTTCAGCAAAAGCCCTGAAGGAAAAGAGAGGCCAGCCAAGCCAGGAGACTCCTAGATGAAGGGGTTCCACGCAGAGTGAACGCATCAAGAGTTGCAGAATGGTATTCACACTCAGAAAGGCCTGTAGGAAAGTAAATAACGCTGAAAGAATAAAATGACAACACAAGGCATTAACACATCAACAGGAAGAAGAAAGCAGAGCAGGTACAGCGAGGACAACAGCAGATGCTGCCAACCTCAGTTAGGCCTGCCATCTGGTTTCCCAGCAGTTTCACCAGTAACACCTGTGACATAAATGTCAAGATCAGTGCCCAAGCCAGACCCTGAGAAGCAACAATCGCACCAGAAATAAAGGAAATCTTACTGCCATTCAATGCCCTTCCCTTGAGCACAGAAGGAGGATGTTGAAAACAGGATAGCCGTGCCTGGGCTGCCTGGAAAAATCCAAACCTGGATGGCTGCCTGCAGGTGGACCCAAGAACAGCTTTACGGATATGGAGAGCACTGCAGCCAAATTTAGCAACTACAAACAGCTCAACGTCAGAGAAGTAGACAAGGCAAACTGTTGCCTATCCTTAATGCCTAAAAATATTTGTTGAAATCTAAAAAGATTAGAAAAGGGATTCTCTTTTTAACCATGGTACAGTTTTTTAGAACAGACAATAGCCACAATTGAAAGATATAGCTACAAAACAGGTATTGCTACAACACTTTTGTTTGTTTGCTTTCCTGTGGGAAAAGTGTGTTGACAATATATTTTTCTATTCAGTATGTTGGCAGTTAACTTCTCTAGTATTTTTGTTTTCATTTCTAATCACTCCTAATACGTTAGAGAAAACATATGAGAATTAGACACTCTAGAGGCTCCTCAGTTCATTCGACCGTTTGACCATTGATTGGGGGTTGTTCCTTTCTTCTTTTTCTTTCTTTCTTTTCTTTTTTTTTTTTTTTTTAAATTTTTCTCCCCTCTTAGGACAAGGCAGTTTCTTTCCTGGTTAAATCTATAAGGTTGCTGGGTTGCTGTTGGAATTTAATTTGGATTATTGATAATAAACCACTTTTTGAATTGTAAAGCAATAAAAAATTCCTGATTTATTTTCTTCTTTTTCTTAATATTAATTATCAAGTTTTACATATAGAAATGAATGAAAAAAAGAGTATTTTAAACAAAAAGAAATTATCATTTGTATCCTGTATTTCAAAATGTCCCTATATAACTTCATGTATGTGCATTATAAAATTATGTTCTGACTATGGTAGGGTGAAATAGAAAAAAAAAGAAAAGAACAAAAGTATGTTTAGAACTCATAAGATGATTGAATTTTGAACACCATCTCTCTCCATGTGCACAGTCTCAGAAGCCCACATATGTTAGATTTATGTGATTTCCACCCCACCATATTGCTGCACCACTTTCGTCTGCAAATGAAAGCAGGAAAAAAACGCAGGCTGGAGAAGGGAAAAGGGCAAAAGGCTCAGGAAAATGTACTACCTCCCCACAATAAAGTGATTGCTGCTTTCTACACATTCATGACCAGATTCATACTCATAAATTACATTTTCCAGTTGTTTTTTTTTTTTTTTTTACTCCCAACCAAACAAAATACTCTGGAATAATTAAAAGCAAGACCGATCTATAAAAGCAAAGCCTTGTCATTTGAAAATTATCAAAGGGCAAGAAATGACTCACACATTTTTTAAAAAGTTCAAATCATGATCACAAAGTGCAAACTGAATTTTTTTTTTTTTTGGTTCCTCATAAAAGATGAGGGAGAGAAAGAGAGAGAGAGAGAGAGAAAAAGAATGGTTTTTTATAAGAAAAATATTTTTCCAAATAAAGGAATTTATAAATTAGAAGATATAGTTTAGATTTAGAATTAAATTCCTACTCTTCATGATCTTGAGCAAGTTTTTTCTGTATGTTGGCACCATAACCAATGCTAATTAAAATAATAGGTTTTGTGTTTGGAAGGGGGCCTCCCAAGAGATCATTTAGTCAGGCTTCTTATATTCATTAAGGATTAAACTAAAATCAGAGACAGATGGTTTTGTCTCATATCTCAGAACAGAGATTTCACAACTTTCTTTGGGTGTCTATTTGACTCTTTAATCACCACCTAACTTATTATTTTATTATAATCACTGTCAACATTAACATTATCCAGACTATTTTCACTAGTGCTTCATTGGATGAAAATGGAAACATCATGCATACTACTCTGTGGGACTTATTAGGGAGAAATTGCCAAAATGTTCAGTTAGCATTGTGTTTATTGGTATATTGAACGGACATTTACCTATTGGTTTAACCAAGATCCAATGATTTCATTACAATAGTAGTAGAATAAAAACATTGGCTGGTGGTGGGCATATAATTCTCAGACTTCAGTCTGCTTTTCTGCCCATCCCATTCCTCATTTCCTCTGAAAAGAATGAAATGTTAATTTGGTTACTCAGTTCCTGAGACAACTAAATGGTTAAAAGGTAGGAACACACAGGTTTTTAACATGTTGTATTCTAATGCTAATTCTAATTATCATTCAGTATAGCACATTTTCTGATTTTTCTTGTGATTTCTTCTTTGATCAAGGGATTGATTATTTACAAGTGTGCTGGTTAATTCTCCCCATGGGGTTTTTCTAGATATCTTATTGGTTTTTAATTTAATTTCACTGGAATCAAATACTCTTTGAAATGAACTGAGACTTATTTTATGGCCTAGCATATGATCTGGAGTGAATGTTCCATGGGCACTTGAAAAAAATGCATATTCAGCAGCTACTGGGTGTAACAGTCTATAAATGTCAATTACATCTGCATGGTTGATAATTAGTAATGTTATTCATGTTTTCTATATCTTCACTAATTTTTGTCTTCTTGTTCTATCAACTACTGAGAGAAGATTGTTAACATCTCTAACAGTAATTGTGGATTTGTCCACTCACTTTAGTTCTGCCATTTTTTTCTTCTTGGATTTTAAAACTCTAATTCTGTCATACCCTTTTAAGATTGTTACGTCTTGTTACAAACTGGTCCCTTTATTCCTATGACATGACCATTTTTATCTGTGTTGGTATCCTTTGTCTTGAAATCTACTTTACTTGATATTAATATAGCCATATCAGCTTTCTTTTGCTTAAGGTTTGCATGCTATATCTTTTGATAGTCTTTTAGTTCCAACCTGTTTATATAATACTTAAAATATGTCTTGAAAACAGCATACTATTGGACTTTGCTTTTTGTCAAGTCTATCTCAAGAGTAATGAAAATATACACCCACACAAAGACCTATGCAAGAATGTTCATCGCAGCCTTTTTTAATAATGGCTAAAACCCATAAACAACTCAAATGTTCATCAAGAGGTAAATGAAAAAAAGTTATCGTCTATGTGTTCATGCAACAAAGTAGTTAAATCTCGAAAAAATTGTGTTGAGTGAAAGAAGCTAAGAAAAAAGAGTATATACTTTATGATTCCATTTATGTAAAGTTTTCAAGCAGATAAAACTAAGCTACAGTGACAGAAACTGGAACACTGCTTGTCTCTAGGGCAGGAGGGATTGATGGGGAAAGGGCTCTGGGGTGATAGAAATATTCTACATTTTAATTGGGCTAGTCTCTAGACAGAGGAATACATTTGTCAAAACTCAAACTAATGTACTCTTAAAAATATCTGCATTTTGCTTTATGGAAATTGTATTTCAATTAAAGAAAGTGACATGAGCCCAAGCTCCACTACCTTTCTTCTACTTCCTATTTGCCATAAGTTGGTGTGGCTACACCAAGCCAGGCCTGAGTAAGATGACACAGGCCAGCCATCTTTTTTCACTCTCTTGCTGACCCTCTTTCAGTTGACAGAATGTTCCTATGAGGTATCCTCAAATTTCTACCTCCCTGTGGCCAAAAAGAAGACTGTAAGCTTCTCTGATACGGATTCATACTTTAATGGGAAGTGCAAGCCCGATTATACCTCTGAGAAAATTCACCCTAAAATAATTAGGAGTTGGTTCCTTCTGTGTCCAAATGTCAATATTCTCTGCTCCCAAAGAATTCAGAACATAGCTAGGCAGACAAAATAAACACATAGAAATTTAAATAACAACACTGAATCCAGTAACAACATATGAGAACAATGTACAAAAGTAACGCAAGACAACAAGACAGTGTATGATATATTTGTGACAACAATGACTACCTTGAATAGATTTTTAAAAATTTTACAAAATGTTATTTGAACAAATTATTTTATTTATAATTTACAACAACTTTAAAAGATAGATCAGGGAGGTATAAATATCTTCACCCTTTGCATGAACAAACTGAGATTTTAGTCAGGATATGTCACTAGTCACAGCAAATATGTGACAGGTACAAGACTGAAATTCATGTATTTTGATTACTCCTCTCAAAAAAGAATTTATTTTATATTGTGTTCTGCTTATAAAAAGTTAAAGGCATTGAGAGCTGAAGTGATGTACAAAGGCTTGTCGGATATGGTGATAGTTAGACTGGGCTTCAAAGGCTGGCGTGGAGTGAAAGGACATTCCAAATGGAAGGGAAAATTATGTGTGAAGGCCCAGCCCCAAGCAGAGGCCCCAGCTCTGACCTATAAGAGAAAACAAGGAAGGTTTGAACAATAGCAGATAACAAAATAAGTTGGTCTGGAGAGGAGTTCTTGCTTTGATCAAGTTGCAGATCTAATCAAGAAAGGGTGATCGTGGCCAGAGTACAGAAGGTGTCAAATAGAATGCTAAAAGTCAATGGCAGCTTGCTGAAGCCTTTAAGAAGGAAAGTGAAATATTAGCAAGAAAAGTGTATTACAAAATATATTAAATTTCTAAAATACTAATATGAAAATATTATACAAATTTAGGATTACCATTTTAATATGGGGTACTAGTGGATAAATGAGTGGTTTATAAAGAAATAAAGGATTTAGGTGCACAAACTTAAGAAATGTATTGTTAAAGGAAGAAAAACAGGAGCAAAATAGAACCAAAGAGCACACTTTTCAGTGTAAAAGACAGCCGTGTGTGCTTGAAGACAGAAAAAAACGCGTTAATGAAGAATAAGAAATTAAGGATAAGAAGAGAAATTTGTCTAAGGGGACATTCTCTTGAAATAAGAAGGCTAGGATGGGGTCAAGAACAAAGAAGAAATTGTCGAGCTTTGAAATCAAGAGGGATGACATTAAGCATGGGGAAAAATCAGAGTAAGTGGATGAAGACATAGTTACATTAAAGTAAACACCAGAAAAGATTAAGTTCACTGGATCACTTCATTCTTTTCAGTAAAGTCCTGTGCAAAGTACTGTTATAAAAAGATAGAAGAAAAGAGTTGGGATTAAAAAATTCAGGAAAGAAAAAGGTCACCTGAATTATCACTGGTAAAAAATGGGTTGTATCAGTTGTTTTACAGAAGAAAAAAGATATCATAATAACAAAAAGTTAATACAGAAATTTGGAGACTTGATTTTAATAAACATATAAATTTAGGTAATAATTCATACGTTATAGCTATCTCCCTCTATTGAATTGATAATCTTTCTCCATTTGAATGAAAAAAAAGAAGGGTCACATGTGAGGTCAAGTATGGCTTAAAATTATGAAAAATTTTCTATCTGAATACATTTTCTATCATCATGATAATGACCATTTTTTTGTTAGTAAGATTAAAAGCTAATATTTGTTGAAATCTTACTAAGGCCAGGTAGTGTTTTAAATGCTTTACATGTACACTGTATTATTTAATTCAATCTCCACAATAACATGGGGTGGGGTAGGAACAATTATTAATCTCATTTTACAAACGGAGGCTGAAAGAGGTTTATTATTTGCCTAAAAATAGATTAGTGAGTAGAGAAGCCTAAATTTGGATTGTGGCAACCTGAATCTGAGTCCAAGCTCTTAACCATATGTTGCTTGGTGACTAAAATCATCCTTATAAACTGTAAAATGTTATACAAAACTCTGTTTCTGTTATGAGGTTAAGTTTCAATATTTTATTTTTAAAATTATTTTTAATAATAAATATTATAATCATAATAATAAAAATAATAGAAATTGTTTATAGTGTGCAACTTGATATTTACATTGTGAAATGATTAAATCAAGCTATTTAACATTTCAATCACCTCACATAGTTATATCTTTGTGGTGAGAACATCTAAAACCTACTCTCTTTGCAATTTTTAAGTATACAATGCAGTATTATTGACTATAGTGACCATGCTGTACAATAGATCTCCAGAACTTACTCCCCCTGTTTAACTGAAATTTTGTACCTTTTGACCAACATCTTCCATTCCCCTATCACCACCCCTCTACCCTCAGCCCCTGGTAATCACCATTTGACTCTCTGCTTCTGTAAGTTTGACTTTTTCAGATTCTCTATGTAAGTTAGATCATGCAATATTTGTCTTTCTGTGCTCAGCTTATTTCACTTAGCATAATGCCCTCTAGTTGCATCCATATTGTCACAAATGACAGGATTTCCTTTTTTTCCCCCTTAAGGCTGAAGAGTATTCCAGTGTGTGTGTGTGTGTGTGTGTGTGTGTGTGTGTGTGTGTGTGTGTGTCTATTTATTTATACCTACATCTATTTATAGAGATTTAGGTTAATTTGATATATTGGCTATTGTGAATAATGCTGCAATAAACATGGGAGTGCAGACATCTCTTCAACATACTGATTTCATTTCCTTCAGATATATACTCAGAAATGGAATTGCTGAATCATGTGGTAGTTCTATTTTTAGTTTTTATGAGGGACCTCCATACTATTCTCCATAATGGCTATCCTAATTTACATTCCCATCAACAGTGTACAAGGGTTTCCTTTTCTCCACATCCTTGCCAACACATGTTATCTTTTGTCTATTTGATTATACCCTTACTAACAAGTATGAGGTGATATCTCATTGTGGTTTCCATTTGCATTTCCCTGATGATTGGTAATGTTGAGCATTTTTCCCTATATATGTTGTCCATTTGTACATCTTCTTTTGAGAAATGTCTATTCAGGTCTTTTGATCATTTTTTAATTTGGCTATTTGTTTTTTTGCTATTGAGTTGTTTTAGTTCCCTATATATTTTGGATATTAACCCCTTGTTAAATGTGTGCTTTGCAAATATATTCTTCCATTCTGTAGATTGTCTCTTCACTTTGTTGATTGTTTCTCTTATTTTGGTCTATGATTTTGTGGTCATATTAAAAAAAAATCATTGCCCAGATCAATGTCATGGAGTTGTTTCTCTCTTATGTTTTCTTCTAGTAGTTTTATAGTTTCAGATAGTTCACGTAAATTGTTAATCTATTTTGAGTTGATTTTTGTATATGGTTTGAGATAAAGGTTTCAGTTCATTCTTCTACCTGTGGATATCCAGTTTTCACAGCATCACTTCTTAAAGAGATTGTCCTTTCCTTATATTGTGTTCTTGGCACTTTTGTCAAAGATCAATTGACCATAAATGCATGGATTTATTTCTGAGCTTTCTGTTCTGTTCTATTTGTCTATAAATTTGTTTTTATGCCAGTACCATGCTGTTTTGAAGTATATTTTGAGAGCAATTACTATGATGCTTTCAGCTTTGTTCTTTTTGCTTAATATTGCTTTGGCTATTCAGGGTCTCTT
>CAUYRT010006157.1:0-30562 GCA_963574885.1 Lepilemur ruficaudatus | reverse complement strand
TTTTTTCCCCTCAAATTTGTTGTTTCCCAAGTGGTTTTCCAGTTTTAGCCAATATTACTCTCTGAACCATGGCAACAATCGAACAGATATAAGGTCAATGCTTAAATTATATGTTGATGCTAATATTCATAAGAGCTATTTATTTTTTAAAGAGAAAAATCAGAAAGAACATTTTGGTCTGTTTCCCACAATTTCCTTATATATATATATAAACATTTACATTTTATTAGGTATATTTAAACATAATATTATAATGTGTCATTTTGATGATATCTTTTTAAATTGCAATTTTGCACATACATTTTTCATTCTTCAAAAACTTCTAAATATTGTTTTGATAGTTAAGTAATGTTTGTTTTATGGATATAACATAATTAAGATAATCCCATTGTACAGTACTTCCAAACTGTTAACATGAACATTTTGCAATTCACACTTTTATACATTAGTCTTTTTATGCCTTGCTCCATTATTTCAAGCCACGTTCTTATATAGATTCTAGAATAAAAACTATTGTGTCAAAGGCCCTTAAGACTTTTCAATTTCATAGGAAATATTAACAAATTATTTTCTAGATATCTGAGTCAATTTTCTACAAATATAATTACATTTCCAGTATATCTAGCCTTCTTCAAATGTATAGAATATTCCCATTAAAATAACAAAATTTTGCTAAATTGAAAAGAAAATTATTGTGTTTATATTTATGTTTTAGAGTGCTAGTTAAATATAATATGTTGGAAATTGACTATTTTTAAAAGAAAAATAGGATCACCATTGTGAAACACTACAACTTCAAAAATTAATTAATAATGTAATTATTGCTCATATATATACATATTTACACACATATTAGTGTAAGATGGTACCTGCAAATCACCAAGTGAGTTTCTAAGAATTATGAGAAATGTTTCCAGAAGACTATGTTCTTAGGTATATGTCAAAATACATGATATGCAATGACATGAAGTAACGTATGACAGGCATCACAATCATATTGGAAGATAAGCACTTCCACGCAAAAGGAAGGAAAGACCCAAATACAACACAACAAAACAAAAGAGACCCTTCATTTGAAATGTAAGGGACTGAAACATCCATCAAGGATTGGCAATCCCCATCCTTCTTCCTCTTTTTCTTCATATGTCTTTTTATTTATAGGTCTTACTCTTCAGACATATATAAATGTCTCTTTATTTGCATGTTTTATTTTAAGTTTATGTTTTCTGTTATGCCTTTAGTTTTTCCTGGTTTTTCTTCTTTCTGATCTTCCATTGTCCTCAAAGAAATTTTGTAGACTAAAACTTATTCTCCAAATTTCTGCTATAAAAATCTAGATTGTGTTAGCATTCAATTCAAAGGGTAGAAACCCAATTTGAAATTTATCAAGTAAAAATGAAGACTATATTGAAAGTAGAAGAGTTCAGGAAAACCTAAAGCTTAGTTACACCATCAAAATCATCTCCATTATTTTTTCCTGTCCTGTGTTTGTACTTTACTACTGAAAAAAGATGAGCGTGAAAAGGAAATAGAAACATTCCAAACGATTTTCATATTTTCACAGCTTTTTGTAAGAAATGAAGTAAAAGCTTTTGTTTCCAATCTTGTTTGGAAAATCTGGTTAATAACTTGAACTTTTCTTGTGAAAGAAAGAATATAATTTTATTGTGATTCTAGAAAATGTGAATAACAATAAGCAAGCTGAGGCAAAACGCAATCATATCAACAAATAGACAATTTGATTAAGAACTTTCTAACTATTAATACATGGTATGTGTAGGATCCAAATAAAGAGTCAGCAATCTGCCAGGTGTGATGGCACAAGTCTGTAATCTTAGCACTTTGGGAGGCTGAGGTGGGAGGATTGCTTGAGGTCAGGAGTTCGAGACCAGCCTGAGCAACATAGTGAGACCTGTCTCTACAAAAAATAGAAAAATTAGCCAGGTGTGGTGATGTGCACCTACAGTACCAGCTGCTCAGGAGGCTGAGACAGGAGGATTGCTTGAGCCTGGGAGTTTGAGGTTGCAGTGAGCTATGATCACATCACTACCCTCATGCTCTGGCCATAAACAAACAAACAAAACAAACAAGTAAACAAAAAAATGAAACAAACAAAAAAAAATCAACAATTTGAATAGTATAGGAACAAATGCAATTGATTCTGTCATATCATTAATCTATAAAATGTCTTTTGGAATTCATTAAAGTGTTCCTTAATACCAAATCTAATATCTGCAAGCATTTTTAATCTATATAAGATCTCTATACCATTCAACCTTTTAATTATATTTTTGTCTAGTATTAAAATTCTCTTCTTATTGATTTGATAGTAGGTAATAGCGTTAATATTTCCCATATCTCTGGTTGTTCTTTTGTTTTCTTTATTGTTGTTTTCTGAAACATCCCTCTGAACTGTAGGGTTCTTCAAGGCTATAACATTTTATATCTGCTCTATAGTCAGTCCAATGTTAGTGGTTCTTTTCCTTTCTCATATCTTCAAGTCTCAGTCTCCGCAAATGTAACCTCTGGCAAAGACACTGTACTATGTCTTCATCAAATTATTTATTTTTTTCTTGGAGGCACATAGCTAAAGTGCATTTCCCACTGAAAGAAGCTGAGTCTAATCCAAGGAGTTATATTAGAAGTGATTATATGCCACTTCCAATCCTGCCCATCAAGACATCCCATAACATTTCTCAAGCTCTTTCTTCCATCGATGCTGGATGTATGTAAAGTATCCAGTGGACAGTTTCATGGTTCTAGAAGAGAATGAGACTTCTAGATGAAATCAGCCAAGATCCCTGAATGATTGTGCAGAATGGATTCTACCTTAAAATTATCTACCTCCCATCCTTCTGAAATTAAACTTCCAACATTGAATTCAGCCATGAGAAAGAAAGAAATCCTTATTATTTGAAACCACTGAGATTTGCAGGCTGTTTGTTGTAACAGTTAACCTATCCCGACTGTATGGGATCCCAATCTTTATTTTTACCTCTGTCTTCTTTTCTTACTTATAGATACATATTTCCAATTTTATTTTTGATATCTTTAACTGCATGTTTTGTGATCCTGTACATTTAATGATAATACATTCTTTTCCATGAGAAAATAGCCCTTTTTATTCACTCCTCTATTTTTATTAAAGACAGGTTCATGATGATTGTGTGTGTGTGTGTGTATATATATATATACATATATATATAAATTATATATATAAATAATTTTTTTGAGGCAGGATCTTGCTCTGTCTCCCGGGCTGGAGTGCAGTGGCATCATCATAGCTCACTGCAACCACAAACGCCTGGGCTAAAGCAATCCTCCTGCCTCAGCCTCCTGAGCAGCTACGACTACAGGTCCGCATCACAACACCCAGCTAATTTTCCTATTTTTTGAGACGGGGGTCTCACTTTTGCTCAGGCTTGTCTTGAACTCTTGACCTCAAGCAAACTTCCCACCTCCACCTCCTAAAGTGCTAGGATTACAGGCGTGAGCCACCGCATTTAGCCCTATGATTATATTTTATAATAGTAACACTAAAATTATTTCTTTATTGTGTGCCCTCTTTCACTTCAAGGCCTTTGTCTTTGTAAATGATGAAACTTCAAGAACTGGAACAGTGTATGTTATGCAGTAGGTGCTTGACAAATATTTTCAAATAATTGAAAAAAATTTAAAATGACGTCAACTTTAAAAAATCGGCATTTTTGGATTTTCCTTAACCATAGGTGGAAATTTCATGAAGCCTAAAATAATGCGGAATCTAAATTCTTCAACTTTCTTTCATCTCAATTCCTTTCTTTCTGTATTTATTCACATTAATTCATATAAACAGTGATTTATCTGGAATTGGGCATAAAGCTCCATTTTTCTCACTACATACCACCAGTACTCTAGGCCATCCTATATGCCATGGTTGAGATGATAGTGTTTGCTAATGAATTGAACATGATTTGTAAGAGAAGAGGGCTTATCTTATTTGCTGATGTAGGGTAAACTGGTACAGCAGTAGATTAATGGTGTGGGGAGCAAGCAAATAAATTGGAGCTCGGTTTTAAAGGTGTGATGTTGGATCTGTCCGTGAGACATCTAAGGGTTGTTGTTGAGTAGGCATTTACCATTGTTTGATGAGTAAAGCAGAGTTCAAGCAAAAGAAAGGTTTGGGTGGGAGATATAAACCTGGGAACCACTAGCATATCTACAGTCTTTCAAACCAAGCACAAGAAAAGCTTTTCTAGGGGGATTGTATAGAAAGAAAAGAAAGCTCTGTATCTGAGCTCTGGGGCTTTCCAAGCTGAGAAAATGGAAAGAAGAGAAGGAGCCGGCACTGGGAGGAGGCTGTGACCAAATTTTATCTGCTATTATGTTCTCTATGATTTACATACAAAAATATCATTCAATCCCCTATTTTACAGATGGGAATAGCCAAGATTTTGAGAAGTTAAACAGTTTGCCTAATATCCTAAGTGGGATAGCTAGGATGAATTCCCTAATTTATTAAATTCCCAAAACTTAAGTTTTAAACACAGATCCAATTATATGTAAAAAATTGAGCCACATAGCTGTAGTTTGCTGGGCTTCTTGCATCAGATTATTCATTGCAAATTACTGAAGTTTCACTTGTCATACACAATGTTATTTGAAATTGAAAATCCCTGGTTGCTCTCTATTTTACTAACCACAAAACTGCTCACAGCTGGGATATGATCCATTATTACTTATTCACTACTATGTAAGCTAGTTTATCCAGAGCATAAAAAGGAGTGAATAAGGCTGTTAGAACAGTCACATTACAACAATTCAGCTTGCTTATTACTGCATCATTTCTCCCCTGTTGGTTATATCTCCTCAATTGTTCAGCATTATCTTACACTTTAAACATCCTTTATATTTGGAGAGACTAGAGAATATTTCATTAAAATTATCATAAAGCTAGCAACCAATGTCAGCTGTAAATAATTCCACTGTATAAGCCAACGGGATATATACATATCTTACCCTAACATAAAAAGTGAGTGGGAGTCATGGGGGAGTCTTACTAAATCTAGAAACTCAGTTTTACTCTTTGCCTTTTTCTTATTTCTGCTGTTCTTGAGAGAGAGAGAGAGAGAGAGAGAGAGAGAGAGAGAGAGAGAGAGAGAGAGAGAATACAGAATTGCTTCAAAAGCAGATTTTAACATCTTTGGCTTACCTTATTTTAAACTCCACAGCAATTTATGATAAAAATAATACTTATACTGGCAAAAATCAACAGATTTAAAACTAATCAATATATCAGCATAATTTAGAATCAGAGACCAACATGGGTCACTTTGAGGCCACTCATAAGTTAATGTCCAGAGCCTTTATCAGTCAGAAGTTGAAAACTTTACAATTGCTCATTGGTCTTCCTACCTCCAAGCACTGCGTATGTATTCTACATTTTGTACAGCTTTTAGAGTTTAAGCAATTTTGATCATCTTACCTCTATGCTTCCTTACTTACAAACTTCTAAGGGGCTTTCCTCTATAGTTACACGCAATTCTTGGGTGACTTCAGAGTCAACTTGGTTGCCTTGAAGAAGTACATATTCCAAGGCTATTTGCTTGCTCAGAGATTCTTATACAGTTTGTATTGGATGGGGCAAAGGGATTTTTATTTTTCTGAAGCTTCTTAGAAAATTCTAGAGCCTAAGGCATAGTTTCCAGAGAAGTAGTTATACACTTGGAAGTGATTGGAAAGGAAGTCATCTATAGTGACTATTGAAGTGTTGAAGATAATATTAGAGCTTCTATTTGACCTGTTGCTTAGCTTCACACACCATGCACACACACACACACACACACACACACACACACACACACACTTACATAGCTTTACTATTATTATTAAATAGTATATGAATTGACAAAATCTCCTCCTGTCCTTAGATACTCATGGTTGTGATGCCTTCCAGGGGAGGAATTGACATGAGCATACAACGTTTTGTGTTTTTGAGAACATTGTTAAATATTACAATTTATGCCCGCTAACCTACATGAATGCAAAGTTTACATTTATAGGTTTAATTCATCAAAGTCTGACTTAATGAAACAAATAATAAAAAATAAAAACTGCCAAGAATCTGAAGACTATAGATACTATGGATAATGTAAGCTTCAGTGAGCTGACAATCAAGTCTATTTCAAGGAAAAACATTGCTATACTATTTTATAGGAAATAAGCCTTAACAATCAATATTATCAAAAGTATATTTCAAATAACTACATTTATTTTCACTATGGTTAACAACAAACCTCACCTTAAATATATATTGTGTCCCAAGCAACAATAACTAATGATATGACGATATCATAAAATATTCTTTAAATGCTGTTTATATCATTTTTTGCCTTTTAATGTAATTTAACATGTAACATGATATGCATATGACTATATACACATATATTATAAATAAATAATGACACATATATGAAATTGTGTTTGATTTTTTTAAATAGAAACAATCACAAAATGTTTAAATATCACTTTTGAAAAATAAAATCCCAATATCTAGACCAGGCATAGAAGGCTTCTCACCATGGAACCCTAAGTTGTGTCCAAGAATATCCTCAGAACATGATTTTTTTCTTCCCTTCTACAGGCATATGAGATCTTAGCCTAGGGCTATCAAACTTGAGGGGACAGAGACAAAAGAAGGAGTGGAGAATTTACTCTAGAGGGAGATTCCTGTACCCTAGTCTCGGAAATTCTAAATCAGTATGTGACTGAAGAATGGTCCAAGGATCTGCTATTTTAACAAGTGCATTTTGAAAAGCACTGGTCCAACCACACTTATTATTGGTTATTACTCTTCATTTCTTAACCCTTACTCCATTGCCACTGCTAGGAATACTCTTTTTCCTTTTAGGCAATTAACTCATAGTGATATTTGAAGTCCAAAATCCATCTTCTATGTAATTTTCCTTAAAATCTTAAGCCTTAAAATCATAAAACTGAGACAGCAATAATTTTGTCCCCAGCTGTGTTCCATTAGAATTTTGCATGTATCTCCATTTTATTTCATATCAACTTCCTACACAAAGTATAAATCACTAACCAGAAGCATCACCTGGGAGCTTGTTAGAAATGAAGAATCATAGGCTCCTTCTCCCAAATTTACTGAATCAGAATTCTTTATAACAATATCCAAAATTGATTCATATGCACATTAAAGATTTGAAAGTACTTCCTTTCACATTCACAGTAGCTGTTTGTCTTTTTCTTTTTGTTCCTTCCTTCTTTGCTTTTTTAAAATTTTTTTATTTTTTAAGACAAATTTATTGAAGTATAATTTACATTCCATGCCATTACTCCATTTTAAGTGAACAATTAAATGATTTTTAGTAGATTTACCAAGTTGTACAACTACTCACATAAATCAGTTTTAGAAGATTTCCATCCCCCTATTAAGACCCCCAATTCCCATCCCCAACTACATTTCAAGCATGACCCTCCCCTTCACATCCCTCAGATTTGGGTCTACCCCCCCAACCCCCGAAACCCTGGTGGACACCACCACCATTTGAGCACTGTAGTGTTAATCAGTCAGTACCAATTTGATGGCAAATACATGTGGAGCCCATTCTTCCGGTCTTGTGTCACCTCACTTTGAATAATGGGCTCAAGCTCAATCCAGGATAATATAAGCGGTGCTAGCTCACTGTTGTTTTTTAAAATTGAGTATTATTCCATTGTAAACATATACCAAATTTTAATAATCCACTCATGAATTGACAGGCACTTGGGTTGTTTCCATGACCTAGCAATAGTGAATTGTGCTGCCATAAACATTGGGTGCAGATGTCTTTATTATAGAATGTCTTATGCTCTTTTGCGTAGATGCCTAATAATGCTATTGCTGGATCGAATGGTATTTCTACTTTTAGCTCTTTGAGAAATCTCCAAATTCTTTTCCACAGAGGTTGCACTAATTTGCAGTCCCACCAGCAGTGGAAGAGTGTTCCAGTCTTTCCACAGCCTCGCCAGCATTTGTTGTTTTGATATATTTTGATAGAGGCCAATCTCATTGGGGTTAGGTGGTATCTCATTGTGGTTTTGATTTGCATTTCTCTAATGATTAGAGACGTTGAAAAGTCCCGGACCAGATGGCAAATACGCTATTGTTTTATTTTTTTTTTTTAAAAAAGAGGACACTATTTCTCCTTTTTAAAAGTAAGAAATAAATTCAAATGTCTATAAAACACTTTAATATTATGAATATTTTTAAGAAATGTGAGTTTGTCTTTCAAAAATGCTTAGAACTAAGGCCCTTCATTATCAGCCAAAGGGCATATTTTAGAATTAGACTTTTCAGCATATGAAAGCTGTCCAAAATATCAGACAGCTATTGGAGTCCAGGTCCAGCTTGCACTGTTCCTCCATCAGTGGTGTTCCCCACAGATGGTGCACTTCATCGTAGTTTGTTTGCACGGTGCTTATTCAGGAAATGACAGATGTTATTGAGAGACCGACTGCTTACTCTAATCACAAACAGCTTTAGACACAGAGCAAAACATAAATCATCAGACCCTCTTGAGTCAAGATCAGAGATTAGGCAAATTAAACATCCTTAGGTCATCAGCAACACAGAAGAACCAAACATTCTACAAATTAGCTTATTACAGTATGATTTATATGTAATAAAATTTATTAGTTTTAATTGTATAATTTGGTACATTTTAAAAAATATATGCAGTCATATAACCACACTGAGGGAAAAATGCAAGTTACCCACCAGACAGAGAGAAATACTATGCTGGGTGGGCGTGTTCAACAAAATTGTTACAAAAGATAACCACTTCCTCGCTCAAGACTGCTGGCTTAAACCAGCGCTGACTGCCTTAGAATTGCTTTAGTTTTCCTACAGTATCCTTTAGCTAATTGTAATACTGAAACCCCTGCCCAGTGGAGAATTATAGTATCATTACGATAACATGGGTCATATGAAGGCACACGGTAATTGTACTGTGAATGCTTGATTTGCTTGGATGTGAACATGCAGTGGTACAATGTGAGAGCTCTGCCTCACTCACTGCCACGGATTTAAGGCAACCCCCAGGGTGGGCACATGCAGATTTTACTAGCAAGAAAGCTGTGGAAAAATTTTCTGTGCCACCCAGGAGCAAGTGCTCTGTGGAAGTAACATCTGATAAATTTCATCTAAGTTGCCAAGCTGGACTTGTCTGAGTCACGCTTTGGTCTCTCAGCTCCATCTCAGTTTGGGGGATGGTTTTTCTGTTCTGTCCCGGGATTTCCCCAAAACAACACTCACCATCGTAATCCATTTCTCTCACTCCAGAAAGTCTCCTCCTGCTCTTGGCAGTAAACCCCCGCTCCCCAGAAAAAGGAAAAAAAGAGTTGATAATTAATATATTATTTCTGTTGTATTATGGAACTATCCAAGCATTATTCATATTAATGCCTTGGATAAAACATTTTTCTTGTGATATGATGATGAATCTAATATTCCAAAATCCATAAATGACTGTAGTTCATATCATACTAGTTGTTATAACTCTGTTACATTTTAAAAACCTGTTCATGAAAAGAGGCAGAGATAATTTAGGATTTTATATTAAATTTCCTTGGTTATTCTACAAAAGAGTTTTACGATTGTGCAACAGTCCACAAAATAATGTGAAGTGGTTTCATTTCATCTCCAGTGTTCATTGCAATAATCCCAGGTCTGTGCCAGACTTTTGCCACTATGGGGCACTACCATAGGTATTGTAGCGACGGCAGAACCATTAAGTTGCCAGAAGCTCAAAGGCAAAGAAAGATCTCCAGATCTATTTCATAGCCAGTAATTGTAATCATTTCTCATGCTGGATAAAATTTTCATTTAGGAAATTGTGATACTTGGGAACTCTGGCATACGCACCGCCTTTTCCCTCTTAAACAAAATGTATTGTTTCCCACCTACTCTCCCTTTATTATAAAATCCCAGCTGCAAAATGACAGGGAATTAGACCAAAGATTTTCAGTGGGTTTTATCAATTAAGAAACTACTGCACTGGAAGACTTAAATTCTACCAATTACTCTTTCCGCAAGTACCACAAAATATTTTTAATCAGGAAAAGTTGGAACATGCATGCACCCATTTAGTTACACTCAGGTGGCCACGGTTGAACAGCACTTCAGCCTTTGGCTGTGTAAACTAAATGTGCAGTCTCTTCTCTTATTAAACCTTCCGTGTTTTATAGCTGTAGGGTTCTTCTAGGGAGTCCTTGGAGATAACGTGGTTATGTATACAGTTTCCATATTTGCAGATTTTTGCTTTTTGTGTTTTATTGCTATTGTTTGTTTGTGCTTGTTTGTTTTGTTCCTTCCATGGTCTGACCCACTGTTGTCTGCTAGGACCCAGACTACGTTGGATGTTTTGCATTACTGGCTTGGACCACAGTGTCCAAAACATTCTCCGTTATAAGGGATGATCTTCCTGTGCCAGACCTTCAATGGCTATGACTAAGTCCTAGAGTACTAAATATTCAAGACTTTCTAAATGTCAGTGTTACCCAAGAGTTAATTATTAGGAGTAGCAATATTTTTTTAAAAAGAAATAGCTTCGATAACACAAATTTTTGCCCCTCTTCATTGGCTTCCATTGAGTAGCAGGCCATCAGCTCTGGAGACTCAGCAGCTATCTTGGGGCAATCCATAGGGCCTGACTGGGCTCAAGTTATAGGTTCTAAGGAAGCAGTTTTCTTTCTTTCCTGTAGACTTTCCTCCTGGGTCGTACAACAGTGCTCTTTCACCAGATTATCGCCCTTCACCAGTAACCCTGCTCTCTTTGTCTCCAACAGGAGACTTTCAATTCCTCATTAAGGCCAGCTCACATCATGTGAAACCTTATTACCCCATAGGGGATATGACGTAGAAATGCTAATTAATTGCTTAATCAGCTTGGCAATGGAAAAATAGTTTAGTGACTTAAACATTTCAGGTCCACAATTTTGTCAATTATAAGGTAAATAGTCATACCTTTGAAGAATCCAGAAAGAGATAAACCCCCTTGCTTTTGTTTTCTATTTCTCTTTATTTCCTGACTATGTCTCTGAATTTTTTTAAGAAGTTGTATTTTCCTTCTGTCACATGGACATTCTTATTAGAACTTATAATTAAATATCTCTTCAGCTTTGTAACTAAAGGAGCTTGAAGCAACGTATAGCAAGGCACCCAATTTCCATTAAGTTGTCTTGCTCACAGCTTTTAACATAAACAGAGTACCATATTTTCCTCAAGCAATTTGCATAAGTTTTCTTCAATTTACAGCATCAAGAAGATGCATATGAAATTCATACATGACCTGCTTGCCAGTCTAGTGGAAATCCAGGGTTTTCAGAGCAATTTAGATTTTATTCTATTTGACAACTAAATTTTATTTTAATCTAAAAAGGTGTTTGTGAGATTGTTTTATTACACTTCAAGAAATTTTATGCATGCAAGATGTTATCATTATCCACATTAAGGAAACAAGTTCACCAAACTGCCATAGTCTTTGCATCTAATTAAACTTTAAAAAAATTTTTAAACTGTCATTTCTTTTATAAAAGAAAGTTCTAAGGAAATACAATTTCAGATGAGAGAAAATGCATATTAAGGATAAAAACTGTATCCATAAGTTATTTTAAAGCTATATGTGTAAATGTGAAGATTTTATTAAATTCTATGTAAAACTTTAATATTTATGAAACTCTTACTTTTAAAATCACTTAAAATACTTCTTCAGTACCTACTATACAGATCATAAAACTGTTCTTACAAGTCTTTCTCTGATAATAAAAATAACTGAATGTTTCTATGTTTTGTTGACTTGAAAATACAAACTTATGAAAATTGAAATTTATTTTGCAATACTTTAATATAAGCAATTTTAGTAGACATTAATCCTTCATTCTCAAGTTAAATATACATAGCATATTTTATTCAAAATATTTTATAAATACATAAAGAAACATGTCTTAAAAATATTAGGGTAATATAATATGAAATAGAAAACAATCTAATTTGGGCAAATATCCAGTAAATGCTCCAATATAACAAGTGGTTGAATAATTTGCCCATGGATATTTTTATCCTTTAATATTTTAACTTTTATCTTCTTCACTAAGTTAGCTGCCAATCCCAGTGTAACATTAAGAAAAGCAAACTCCTAGGAGTCTCATGCTGTTGGGACTTAGATACCTGGAAACCGAGACAAACTTTCTCCCTTCTCGATTTGCTGACCTGTAGGGCTGGATGATTTTAAATGCACACCATAGTAATTTGCCTTTCCAGCCTATTAAGTAGAACACCTCTGTTAAAATAACATGCTTTCAAACCTTAAACTGCTTGATAAATACATGAAAATTATTCACAGAGAGGATTTCCAGGTGTAGCATAAACCATCAAGATGTCTAATAAAGCTCAGTATTTTCCTCTTTTATGGCTGGATCCTTAAACGCACAAAATGCCAAAAGATATGAAGTTAGAGTCCGAGATAAGACTAAACAAAGTGCAGAGGTGGGCACCCACTTGGGAAGGTTTCCTCTATTTATGACTCAAGTTTGCTTTTTTTTTCCTTTCTTTTTAACCATGAAATTGTATCAGGTTGTCAAAGGGATTGACAAAATATTAAAGTTATTATACTTGAAATTCATCATGACATTTTGTAAGTTTCTTTGATTTAGGAGTGGAAAATTCCATGTGGACAATTATGCTTTCGTAAATTCTAAGAATGGATCATTCACATCACTGCCAGTGCTGAGCCCTGAAATAATAACATTTCTACTCAAAACTGCAATTCGCAAAGATTTAGACAATGCTATGCATTTCACAGTTTATAGTGGTATCACAATTAACTGCATCCTGCAACGGAAGATTACAGCTTTTGGTGCAGTCTAGGCCGAATAGAGTGGATTTGTCCAGAAAGGAGTAAATATGAATCCACTCATGAATGTAAGAATAAAACAAAAAGAATAAAATACAAAGTGTGTAAAAGAAAATCTCTTTCATTTTCTCTGTCTCTCGTACTTAACTATAAAATCTCCTCAAATATAGCTTTTCTTCAAATCTGACCTTCTCAATCCTAGGCTGAGGCTACTTGCCACAAAAATATTTCTTAACAATTGTTTTAAAATTTAACTTCAACACAAAGTGTTATTGGTTAGAGATGTGAGAAAGGAAATGTAAAACCTAAGGAGTGAAAGAATTTTAGCAAATGCATTTTATAAAGTATCTGTTTTAATTATCACCATCCCATCTGACCCGGTTCTCTTGAGTTTGTGAGAAATATCTTGCTTGCTTGTACCACTGGAAAATTAGGTGCAACTGGGGATTCCATAAATATTTATCTGTCAGGGTTTTTTTTTTTTCATCTTTGGCACTGGATGTTATCAAAATATATCACAGTATCTGTACAAGATACTCTTTTGCAGTGGTGTTGAGAATGTTAGAAAAGAGAGAAGGAAAGAAAACAATTGGAAGAGGAACTTAAAAATAGGAGATTGTTGCAGGGAAAACATTCAATTATTTCTGCTAAGGACAAAGAATAAATAAAATGAAATTAGGGACTCAGGCCTGTGTTAGTATTGAGTGTTCTTATGGACTAGAATAGCATGCTAAGATTGAGTATAAAGTCCCTTTGCAGAGATTCCTTAGGAGTGAAAAAAGATGGCCAAGCATCTATTTTAGTTATAATTTTGGCTAAGATGCAAGAAACAGATGAAATAACCTTTCAAGGTCCTTTTGTTCTAATCTTTAAATAACTATTTTAAATCAAATCAAGAATTAAATGCCTGCTGTGACTTGCAACATCTTAGCGCACTGACCTGGGCTTTGTAACTTAATATCTATGAGTCCTAATCTATTTTAACTAGATGGGATCAGAAAAAGTGAATTGCAGAACATGTTAATAAGATCAAAGATCTTAATATATCTTGTATGTTTCCAGCACCCAAAGGTCAAAATCCAGGAGGAGGAGGAATGAAGCGTAGGAGAATAAAAAGGAGCATCATTCAGAATTTAGCCATTAAACTTAGACGCTGTGCATGAGGGACTAAGCTTAATTGTATTTTACTGTGTGTGTGATGAGAATATACTCCTTTCTATGGGTCATTATAACTGAACAAAGTTGCATTTTATCTAAATAAAGATTTTATTACTTTAATATGACCCAACAGTAGCTGTTTCTAATTATAAAAATCATCCTCTGAATAGCAGT
The DNA here is from genome assembly GCA_963574885.1 of Lepilemur ruficaudatus. Taxonomy (NCBI): domain Eukaryota; kingdom Metazoa; phylum Chordata; class Mammalia; order Primates; family Lepilemuridae; genus Lepilemur; species Lepilemur ruficaudatus. The sequence continues at coordinate 16,340 of CAUYRT010006157.1, read as the reverse complement.
GGTAATTACTTGCAATTGTAATTCTGATGAAGACATAAGTACCACTGACTTTGATTGAGGTCCTTCACATTAATAATCAAGTATAAGTTTTAAAAACTATAATATTTCAAAATTCTTTTGTAGCCGTCATCCGTATCATGAGATTATACAAAAAAGAGGAATGAAACTTTGATTGTTAGAGATGGATCTGTAATAGAAAAGTTATTAATAATTAATTCAGAATTTCACATTAATGTTTAAAATACTTCACAACTTAATTCTTGGATTAACTTTCTTTAAATTGACCCAACTTTATTATTTTTACTATGTTGATAGTTATAATAATTTATCTTAACATTAAAAGATTAAACAGAATAATTGGAATTTGAAAAAAGGAGTTGTAGGGAAGCGTAGACGCTAAAGAAGGCTGTACGAGCGAGAGGATATCAAATTGAATACTTGTATCTTTCCCCACTGAGCTCTGTTTGGTAGCGTGTGTGTGCGTGCGTACGTGCGTGTGTGCGCACATGCATGTAAATGCACCGTGTCATTTTATCATGAAGAATTCCGTCTATAGAATGTTCTCTGTAAGGACATGGGACAATATGTCTCTAGGTCTAATTTTCAAGTTCAGCTCAACTCCCTACATGTCCACCAGCCAAGAGTCCTGCTTCCCTACAAATTTTTCTCTCTGCTTCCAAAGTTCCTAATATCCAAATTTTACCCCATTCCTTTACCCTGCCATTACCTAGGGCCTGCATTATCTTCATCTGCATCTCTTTCCATCATTTGCCTTTGCACAAACAAATCTCTACATTCTTACAACCCGAATATGCCAGCTGCCCTGCTATAGTCTGCTGTCTCTGTCACTTGTACAAAGTCAAAAACTGCTACCACTGTTGGGTGCTCTGTGCCAAACATTCATTGTTTTTAACCTTCACATGTATCATTTTAATATTCACAGAAATTACGTTAGATAGGTAATATTATTATTTTTATTCTATAGCTGAAAAAACAGGGAAACAATAGTGCTTAAGTAACTGGGCCAAGATTACTCAGTAAGTGGCAAAGCCAAAACTGGACGCCTTGCAAAGTTCAGTTCCTTGCTTCTTCCTACCCCACTGCACACACATTGCTGCAGGCCACTGCCTTGAGAACATTGCAAACACAATTTCCATCGAAGGATTAAAAGCTCAGACTTGGCAAACCATTGGCCGTGTGTTCTATCTGTGTGAACCCAGAAGAGAGTTAATTCCCACGTTTAAATCTACACTGTTGCCCTGATGAATTTAGCATAATGCTTTCAAAAGTTACACTCCACTCTCTTCTAAAGATCGCTTGACCATAATTATTTCCACCATTTTCTGCTCATTGCACTATTTCCAATACTTCTTTTATTGCCTGTCTACTAATACTTCATTTCATTCCTAGACTCTTCAACAAAACCTGTTAATTAAAACTCTTCAGAATGATGAAGTGATTCTATATTAGCATTTCCAGTTATTTTTATTTCATTTTGAGAAGACAGTGAGGTCTGGAGATTAGAATATTGGATTTGTAATGAAAATCCATGGATTTTAGAGTTGAGTCTGCCACCAAGGGCTGGGCAACATTAGGTAGATGATGTTCCTGAGATTTAAATGTCTAGTTGTAAAACACGACAATACATATCCTATCTGATAGGACTGTTATACATTTCAAATTCTCTAGAGCATACAAGAAATATACTAAAACACTCACAAATTTCAGAGTTATTCATTGGTCCTGTTATCTTGCTATAGGTTATCTTTGCTATGTGATTAATTTGATATTAATCTGTTTTAATCTTTGTCAAAAATCTACTATCTGAAAACATGGGTTTTTATGTATGTGTCGCATCAGGGTACCTAAAATTATCTGTGGGGGGGAAGACACAGCAGGCCCACGAAGAGATCAGCTGCTTCTGCTCGTGGGGCCAAGCCCCTAGATAGGGGTCACCACAGAGGATAAGAAAATTGATAGGAAATAGAGGGAATAAAAGAATACACAGAGACTAAGGTACAGTTTATAGTTTTACATAAAAAGATTAGAATAATCACAGCGAGGTACTTAGGTGACTAGACCGTATCTCTGTGAACGGTCTAGCCATATGGTTAGATTCACATAGGTTTTTATAATCACAGATCTCAATTACTAGTTGTCAGGGTAACACATTTGCATATCAGAGAATGCAGTTGTTAGGGGAGACAGGTAGTGTGTTGGGGTCAAAAGTCCTCTCAAAGGGCTACTAACAATTCTTAATTTATCTAGGTGAACGAACAGGTACAAAGTCTTTCAAGGGCTAACTTTTAAGTTCTAAGAGGTAGTCATCAATTAACAAAAGTATAATAAAAGAGATATAGTGACTGTATATTTCTTTGATTTAGTTATTGTGGACTTAAAGATAAACAGACAGGAGTGAACAGGAACCCATCTCTATAAAACATGTTGTTTATAACATAGAGGCATGTCTCAGAGCAAAGTATACTCATTGTCTCTGGCTCCCATCCTGTGGGTCAGATATTTACCTTTGTTTTGTCATTCAAGACCCAGGAAAGCCCCACAGAGAGATAACCATGAAGTCTCTTGGAAAACATCCCTACCGGAGATTTGAGAACTCTCCCATGATAGCAGCCTCTGATAAGTGAACCATTGAGTTCACATATTTTTTCAGGGCAAAACCCTGCAAACTCCTGTTTCTGTCTTTAATATAGCAATATTGGGCGATACAATAAAATAATGATCTTATGAGCCACATTTCCTTAATTCCTCAATCATATTTCTCAACAATTATTAACGGAAATATAAGCATAAAGTAATATCTCATTTTTATTTTTTATAATGAAGGTAGGAATATAATGATCCAGCTAATTAGCTTTCTGAATCTAACTTGTCCAGCTGTGTATTGATTTATTTCTTTTATTTATTTATTAATTTATTTATTTTTACTAGAAAGTTGTGGAAGAATTGAGTTAGTTCAGGAACTTGGTTTGGCTTGCAGAATTATAATCTGAATTTCCAAAAAGCCAATGTTCAGTGAGTTAGCAGACAAAGAATACTATCAGAACATTTTCAACTGTTTGTGCTATCCCAGGTGGGACAATTAACCATTGCTTTGAACAGTTTTACAGGTGTGTTTTATTTCTATGTCATAGTCAATTGCAGTTCACTCACATTACCTTGCTATTCACCACCCATTATCCCAGACACACTGAATTTTGTAATCCAAATTGAACCATCTGTTATGTACATAAAACTGAATTTTTTGAAATGTTTTCAACTCAGAAAAAAAATGAATGTTTACATTTACTGAAAAATGTGAGTGATTTGCAACCGTCATTTAAAATCTGTTTCTATGAAGCTGTAGTGTATATAGAGCAAATGGATTTTGGAGTGTGCTAACTATTCTTTCAAATTATTTATCTTCCAAGTGTAAGAGTGATTAGAGAACTCTCCAAACAAGTTTCAAAGGACAAGATGTCACCTCTAACAGCTCGGCTGTTAATAAAAATATTGCTATCACTGAAGCCCACTTTGAAAACTCTGGGAAGACAAACAGAAACAAATACACACTATGCATCATAAGAACAGTCAAAATTAAGGCAAATACAAAAGTCGTGAGTGTACAGTGGATGATAGAATTAGGGTTTTATTGAAGGGGTGAAATGGGGGGTTACTTTTTAGGGTGAATCCGGAAGAAAGCAGTCCAGGAGGCAAGAGAACACGGTTTGCTGAGGAAAGGAAATTAATCTTGAGTAGAAAAGATCATTAACACAGATGCTAGCCTTGTATTTCTCCCAGGGTTGATACTGAATTAAGAAATCCAAATTGCATTTTTAATATATAGATTTCCCTTTTATTTCAGCCCTAACTATACATATAGGGCTCGAATAATTTCTTATTTAGAATATGAGCATTTCTTTCTTCCTTGTCTCCTAGTCTTTGCTCTTTCCTGATTTAATCATTTTGACCAAACATTAATCATTATCTTGTTCTAGCATTTCATCAGTTAAACTCCACTGTTCACTACCTTCAATAACCACTCATTGGTTTCTCCGTTAGTGACAACGCACCTCTCTCACTTTGTAATAATGCTTGTCATTTACCTATAGCACTTGCTTTATGGTAAACTCTGGGAGGCATGTGACTCTTGTTTACAGTTGTAATTCTGTTATTTTTAATGATGTCCAGCATATAGCAAGCACTCAAATCGATTTGGGAAAAGATTGTCCATGTTTACCTCTCCTACCAATTCAAGTTCATATCCCTCCCACTGATAAAAATATCTATTTTTTTTACCTTTATTATTCATTTCTCCTGTTTCCATGCTAGTCTGGACAGTTATCATTATTACAAAAATAATTTTAACCTAGAAGAATCCCTTAAGGGTAAAAAGGGTTTCTGTGGCCAAAAGTCTAAGAGCCTCTGCTCTAGAGTGAATTTTACTTTGTACTAAATCTAACAAAGAGAGCAGGCACGCATCTTGTTCTGTTGCCGTGAATTGTAAAGTTTAGATAGACTCTTTGGGTAAAAAACTAGAATATTCCTAAATTTTCTCATTATTTTAATTGAAATTATTTTATTCTCTTTTTTCCACAAGGAGTTTTTTTTTTTTTAACTCTTCTCAGGTTTACTCAAGGCTACCGTCCATATTTCTATAACTTGATCAATATTACTTTTTGTTTTTGTTCATACACACACACACACACACACACATATATGGTGATTATTTAGTCAGTATCCTTCCCAACTTGCCCATTCTTCAAACAATTCAGATCTAACTATTACTAACATTTAACAATCTCAACACTCTTTCCCAAACATTCCCAAATTATCAATTTTACTATTTCTGGAAAATGAAATGTGAATACAGCTATGGTTGTTTTTCTTCTTCTTCAATTTTTCCTTAATTTTCTCTAACAGTTGCATCAATGCAACTGATATCCATTCTCACCTGTAACCTGGCTGCCTGTGAACGTCGCTAGCCCACTGGAAACATCACATGTCCTGCTTCCTATGAAAATCTTCGTAATTTCACAGAGCTCAATTTGTAGACAATTAAAATACTAAACTTTGAGAGTCATGAAAGATAAAAGAGAATGAAGATAACAGTTTTAGCCTTTTCATTTAGCAAAACAGCTTTCCCGCCTTTCCTACGGCTGAGCTCACTGCACCGTCTGCCTGCTCAGCGCTCAGCATCCGTCACATTGCATGTTTGTACTCGCATTTCCTTCCTTCCTTGGTTACCTTCTCTGCCAGACTGCAAGTATCGTGGGTTCATAGATTATATTTTCTTCATCATTTAATTCCACATCCTAGTACAGAGTTTGGAATATAGGCAGAATTCCACAAGTATTAACAGATTCCATAAGCAAACAATGAACTGATAAAAAGCAAAGAGGGCTGGAATGAAGCATCCAACGTCAGCGCCAAGACAATTTCTACATATTTTTGAGGGTTTTATTTCCTGAAACTTTCCTTGGCTCCTTTTGGGTTTACCTGCTATAGCAAGAACCTGACAAATGCACAGTAAGAGATTGAACACGTTCTCAGTGGGCAGATATTGGGTGAAAGACACACACTGCCCTCATTTCAAAGACCTCTAGAAACCAAACAAAAATTTCCCACCAATGAACATTTCATCTTTTTGCTTTGGAAATCATTGAAATTAGATGTGAACTACCCTCAAGTTTATTTTACAGTTTTGCTAAATAAGCTTTCTAAAGTGACCAATGAATCCCTTCGTATGCTTGTCTGGTATTGCCTTGTTCTAGACTTCGTTGTTCCTTCTTTCAACCACGTGTGTGAACTACAACATCATAGTCTTTTTTCAAGGAATAATTATTAAGCAAATAATACGTGAAAATTATCGTACTAAGTACTGTGAAATAATTGGGGAAGAAAGGTTGGAACCTAACTTTAAATCAGTCTCCTTAACCTTAAAAGGACCTTATAAAAACCTCGGAAAATTTAAAAGTCCCCATGTCCAGTCCATTTTCTGGACCAATTAAATTGAAATATCAGGAAGTTTAATTCTATGATCAGCATTTTTAAATCGCTCAAATGATTCCAATGTTCAGCTGAATTTGAGAGCCCTGAGGTAAGGGAAGAGGGGTAAAAATTAACATCTTATGTCCAGTATCTTGTAACTGAAAATGTACACCATGAGTTTCAATGCAAGCCTGCCTGGAACATATATTCTACCCTCTGCTGTTCACAGGGAAAGTGAGAACAGAGGAACAGAGATACCTATGTTATACTACAAGGTAAAAAGCAACACACTCTGTGAGAAAATTATTTAATAGCTGGGTTAGTGCTATTATGTTGGCTACATCACAGAAAGCTTTAGTAAGCTTGTATATTGGTATAGTAAGCTAGAATATTGGTAGTTAAAAGAAAATGTATATCTTACACTCTCAGTATTTCTGACACCAAATGTGTTGGTGTTTTCCAAACCTAATAATTCTCCAATTCTCTGCAGACACCAACTGGGTGTCCTACAGTTAAACTCAATTCTTTCAAACAATCTACCTGCAGTTGGCATCAGATCACACAAGTTAAGGGCTCAGTCCCACAAGACGGCCTCACTTCAGTTACCAAACCACACCCAGTCTTCCCTTCTGACTGGCAATAAATCAGGGGTCCTCACGATCCCCTCGTCAGGTTTGGTAACTTGCTAGCATGCTCAGCAAACTCAGGGAAACACTTTATTTAGGTTTACTAGTTTATTATAAAAGATTTAAATCAGGAACAGCCAAAGAGAAGAGAAGTACAGGGCAGGGTGTAGTGGTCGTGGTGGTGGTATAAGGAGAGAGTGTCGGGGAGCTTCCTGTCCTTTCCAGAACCTCACTGTTCAACAACTCATAAGCGCCCTGAATTCCGTTGTTTAGGGTTTTCACAGAGGTCCCTTTCCACAGGCACAATTGATTAAGTCATCGGCCATTGATGACGACTCAGTCTCCCCTCCATGGAAGTTGGGAGTGAGGCTGAAAGTTTCAACCACCTAATCACATGGTTGGTTCCTCTGGCAACTATGTCCCATCTTAAAGCCATCTAGGGGCCGCCAAGAGTCACCTCCTTAACATAAACTCAGGTATGTTGAAAGAGAGTTTATTAGGAATAACAAAATATGCTCTTCTCACCCCTATCATTCAAAGAATTAAAAGAGTTTTAAAAGCTCTGTACCAAAAACTGTCAAGCAGAGACAAAGATGTATATTTCTCACTATGTTACAGTAATATAGTGGGAGAGGACACTAACAAAAGTAAAAACAAATGAGGGAGGCAGCACAGGGTATTTAGATTAAGAAAAATGAAGCTAAATACTGACTGCCTAAGATGGTCAGGCCAAATCTAGAAAATCTTGGAAGTCAGTTGCAAGATTGGAACTTTCCAGTAGACCACTTTTATGGCTTGAACTGCAGAAAATAATTAGCGAGTCATTTGTATGAGGGCAGCATTTTAATATGTGAAATGAGGTGATAACAAATTAACAAGAAATTCTGGCAACAAGGGAGAAGGCTTGATGAAGACATAAGAAAATCCATCATCAAATAAGTATACAGCATAACCAAATCTAGAGGGAAACTGAGAGTTTGTGTTATAAATATGACAAGGATGAATGATTAAGGCTATTATTTGATGTGCTGACAAAATGGTTACTAGTAATATTTTGAGACAGTAGTGTCAGACAAATATTGGAGATCAAAGCCTGATTGAATAGCCTTACTCCTATTACCAGCAACTAGGAAAAGTCAATAAGAGTAGACCATTCTATCAAGCACAGTGATTTTCAAGGAAAACTAGAGAATGGCAACCAAATATAAGATGACATGTTGATGGAAGGTTGTTTTTAGAAATTAAATGAATCATCTTTACTTCTATATGTATCTCTTCCCCAACTACATAATTGTATCTGTGCACCTGCACTCACATAGTCTATCTCTGTTAGTCCCTCTTTGCCCGTCCTAATAGAAACTATGTCATATTCCCAGAGCACTTTGTATTGGCCCAAATGATAGTCCTATGTTTTGTATTTGTTTTCATATCTATTTTCCAAGTGGTCTATAAACCCCTTAGAACAAGTTCTATGTTTTATTCACTTCAGCAACTACAGAAACTAATCAGAGATCAATAAATATCCAATGAATCAATTAATGATTTCTCAAATCTAATTTATTTTAATGGTAATTGTCTATCTAAAAATATACTTTAGGAATGTACCCCACTACAGGTACTGAGCTAGATACTTCAGAAAATGAACAATAAATGATTGTTTTTGCTTTCCAAAGAGATGGTGTTCTACGGTAAATTAAAAAAAAAATTTCAAAAGATGATGAAAATGTGCCCATAAATGCTTAAATTAAGCCCCCTTAAAAACATAAACTATTGTAATGCAACATTGATTCCAGAAATCAGGAGATAAAAAATAGACTTCCTCATGTTGACAATGAAGCTTTAGGGAGGAGATGATTCTGATTGCATTAAATTGCTACCCTATCTGTAGCAGAGAGATACCTAGGTAGAGATAGATTTAGCAGGAAGAACTTACAATCACCAACCAGATGACAGACTCCTAGATTGATGAAAGAATGTGGACATAAGGCAGCAGTGTCAACATCATTCACCATCTGCTCCCCTCTGTATATGGTTGAATGAAAAACATGAATTGAGATAACTCCCTGAACATTAAGCCTGGGATGCTTGCACAGTCCTTATTCTTAATGGTGTAACTGAGGCAGCCACTGAGTCTACATGGAGGTTTGCTGTACACCCTTGATCTATTGACTAGGACTGCTTGGCGTTAATGGCAGTATTCAGAAAAAAAGAATTATAGTTAAAGATATAATCTACAGCCAACTTAAATGACTTTCATCAGGGCCTGCATGTGGACTGCTTCTGGACACTGTCATTCATATTAAGGGTTAGCTGATAAAATACCTTCAAAAGCAAGCAAGAGACTGAGAAGTTTTATTTGGGGTGTGTGTGTGGGGGGGAGGGGCTGGAGCAATCTGTCCTCATTGTCATATTATATGAACACCATACTCTGCTCATGCACGGTTGATGAACAAAAGTCAGGCGCAGGATTAATCAAACAAATGTGAATTAAAATTATAGAAGGCAAGTGTAAGCATTTAAACCAGGAAAAGGTTGTGACGAAGGTGCTATTTGGGATACAATACTCTCCCAACTGTTTTTGTTGCAGAATGTTCTAAAATGATGAAATGAGGTAGTGGAAGTGTGGGCAAAATGTGTGTGGAGGTAAACGGGAACTGTGGAATATCAGAGATAGGATCACGGCAGCATGTAGTGACCGACCACAAACAAGGGGAAAGGAAAGCAGAATATCAAAGAAAGTCACGTTTACTAGACAAATAAGCCTTACATGTCACTGAAAAACGAGGAGTTACCTAGTTTGGAAGCAAAAATACGTTGAGCTAATGTTCAAGAAGTAATCCCTTAAATCACATAGACAACGGCTGTTTCCTACAAAAGCATGCAGGGTGTTCATTTCCAGGTGCCATATGCTGCTATTTCGAAAGTGCAGCCACTATAATTTTTTCATCTTAGCATCCAAGTTCCTCTGTTTGTGTCCCCTGGCCTGTCTGCTGAACGAAATCGAGTACGTAGACTGGAGAGTTATTTTTTTAAATTTCAACATATTACGGTACAAATACATAGGTTACATATATTGCCTTTGCCCCACTGAGTCAGAGCTTCAAGTGTTCTGTTGGATATGAAGGACCAAGCTAATCAGACTGGACGCAGAAAGAACTAATGACTTCTGAGTCATGCTCGCTCTGAAACTGTTAAACCTTTTATTAACACTAATGGGCTACATCTGTGAAGCTTGCTACAACCACATTCGAACATAATAGGATGAGTGTCATCACGTGCTCTTCCATGTTCTGTTAAGCAACTTCCATAAGAAATATTTTCTAAATGTTAGTAGTGGTAGAAATGAATGGAGAACACTGATATCGTCAGGCACTCGGGATAGTATACAAAGGAAATGGAAGGCAGTAAGGCATTATTTTGCTTACAAAGCCTGTGTTCTTCTCACCTAGGACAAGCTGCTGCTGCTAAGCAATGGTGTATTCAGTACTATATAGGCACAGAAACGTTGTCTCAGTTGTGATATTTTTAAAATACCAGAATTTCAGTGAGTTTTCTGAGAAAGCAGAAGCAGGAGTGGTTCAGCCAGACTCATCTAAGGCCAGTTTTTGCAATTAATGATGGTAATGTGAGCAACAGAAACATCTTGTAGCATGGCTCTGTGCCAGGCTCTCATGTAAATCTATTACATAGGGCTATTATGTGTAGAGTAGAAATAAGGATCACTCTCGCCTTTTTGCAATTTCCCCTTACAGTTCTTTGTGGATGCTCTGAAAGGTAGCTAAGAAATTAGAGCACAACCTGGAAAGGAGAGTTGCTCTGAATACCACAGAGACAGCAAAGTTGGAGTTATAATTGTGTAGTTTATGTTTGTTAATTCCTGGACCTACTGCTTATGAGTTTGGGCGAGTTACCGAATCTCTGTGGTATTGAGTTTCCTCATCTATACATTGTGGTTAGTCCTGGTTCTTACTTCACAGAGCTGTGAGTAGAAGCCATATACACAAAGTGATGCCAAATGTCATTAGTCTGCCCGGGTTCTAAAACTTAAGTCCACCTTTATCAGGTGTGTGACTTCGAGAAAGTCACCTAACCTATCTTTGCCTCCATATCCTCATTTGTAAAAAGGAAAAAAATGAATCTACCTCTTTCATTGGCTTAGGAGGATCAAATGTGAAAATCTTTGTAATGAATTTAGTTAAGAACCTAACTCAAGAAAGCATTGAATTAAATGTCAGCCACCGGAGCATGTTCTCATTTTCGGACCAAATGCATGGAAATGGTACTTCCTCTACTTCACATAATTACACTTTATTTATTCTTGAGCTTTTGCTCTGCTCAAGAACAGACTAAAATTAATCATGACCATCGTTTGTAAACTCAAAAATTTCAGGAGCTGGGAAGTTGTTAATATTCAAAAGTTGTCTTGTTTCACATGGGGGAGTGCTACCAAGGTAACTCACTCTGCGTCTCTGTTGCTCTAAAAAATAGCCTTCACTGCTTCTTCCCCGTCTCACTCTGGCTCATTTACTAGGTCATCACCAAAACCTTCATGCTTACTGGTCTCCCTCGGTCCTTCTGTATTCGTTGTCTTCACAGTGCTCGGCTGACTGTGGCTGAAAACCTCACTGGACCATAGCTCGTCTTCCACTTTAATATCATCACAGACCCACGGGTTCTCCAAGAATTTCTGAGCACCTCCAGGTTACAGCACAGCAACTGAGATACAGGTTTTCTCTCCTCTAGAATTTACTCAAACTTATTCAATGAGAAAAAAAAAACACAGGGACCCTTCGCAGAGCCACCTGTGTCTAACCCTGTTCCTCATATCTCTGTCTCTGAAGTAAAAAAGTCCCTCTTTTCGGGGTGGAGGAGGGAGCTTTTTTTCTTTAACTTTTTGTTTTGGTCATTAAAAAATAAAAGCGGGTAGACATTCTTCTTTCAATCCTACTTTAATATTTATGAAAAATCTTGCGATGAATAAGATGTATATGCCTCCAGTCCTTCCTTCCCAGTAAATGGCATCTCGGTCTTCCAGTTGTTCAAGCCAAAACATTTGAATTCTTCTTATACTCCTTTCCATTTTCACCTCTTACGTCCAATCCATCAGTAAATCTTTTCTGTCGTTTCCTTCTGAATGTACCCCAAATCTGACCCGTTCTCAACGTCCCACTTCCGTATTTCGATCCATCGCCTTCCTGGACCACTACGATATTCTCTGAACTGTTACCCGATTTCCACTCTGGCCCCATACGTAGTCAATTTCTTACCCTGCAGTGCCAGTCATCCTAACCCTAACCTTTAAAGCATAAATACGATCAAGTGGCCTTCAGGGTCAGACCCCTTCAGGGGCCTCATGTTTCACTAGGAAAAATACTCAGAATCCTTACTTCAATGCTATCACCCTGCCTACCCTTAAAATCTCTCCCCCTTTCTTTTCAAGTCACACTGGTCTTTTGCCGCTTTTTAAACAGGCCAAGCCGGCTTCCGCCACTAGCTTTTACACTTGTCGGAAGGTTACTCCCCAACATATCTGCAAGTTTCACCCCTGACTTCCTTTAAGTCTCTGACTAAATGCCACCCTTTTAGAAAGACAAAGGCTTTTCTTCAGTTTCCTTTGTAAAAAAAAAAAATAGCATTTTATACTCACCTTACTCTTCATCTGCTTGCCTGGCTTTATATTTATATTTTTTCATCGTGCTTATTACCTAAAGAGGCGCTATTTGGTATGTCTTCTTGCTTATTCATTGTGCTCCTTCCAGCATGAGAGTCCCCTAGACGAGGACTGTGTCTGTTTGCAGAGGGTTACATCTCCCCACATGAGAACAGAGGCGCTGTCCGTTCTCAGCAAATATTTGTTGAGGGAATGAAATACACCTTGTAGTCTTTGCCTTTTGGTTTTCAAAATGATTTTTATGAAACTGTAACTATCAAAACAGCTTTTTCTTATAAAAATGTTGACTTAGCTCTTGCGGATGAAAAACACCTTAGTTTTCAAGACTCACAAGAGTGTAATGAAGTCTGTTTTAGAGGTTCTAATCATTTCTGTCTTTTACATTTATTGGGAGTTTCCATAGAGTTTGGCATAATCTGAGCATCCAAGCTAACTCATTAACGATTTTTTTTTAATTGGGGGAAAACTACAAAGCATTTACAGTACAATGTTTACAGTCACAATTTGTAGTGAGCTGATTTCCCAAAATATATTACCACTCAAGTTGACTTATCAGCACAATTCACTATTGCTAGGTCATCGAAACAACCCAAGTGCCCGTCAATGCATGAGTGGATTGTTAAAATCTGGTATTTGTTCACAATGGAATATTACTCAATTTTAAGAAATGACAGTGAGTTAGCACCTCTTGTATTATCCTGGATTAAGCTTGAACCCATTATTCTAAGTGAGGTGACACAAGATCCGAAGAATGGGCCCCACTTGTACTCGCCATCAAACTGTTATTGACTGATTAACACTATGGTGCTAAAAGGGTGGGAGCGAACACTCGGTAACCGGGGGGTGGGGGGAAAACCCACATCTGAGCGACATGGGGGACACTATGGAGGGGTGGGATATGCTTGAAAAGTAGTTGGGGAGCAGAATTAGGAGTCTCAATAGGGGAAAGGAATTCCTCAAAAACTGATTTATGTGATTAACTGTACACCTCGGTAAATTCACTGAAAAATCATTTAATTGTGCACTTAAAATGGAGTGTTGGTTGTACGTAGATACAGTTGGAGCACTATGTATGTACTCTCTGGACTACTTTGACAGAGTAGGTTTTTGAATGTAACAAGATAAGTCAACTTGAGTGGTAATATATTTTGGGAAATCAGCTCTCTATAAATTGTGACTGTAAACATTGTACTGTAAATGTTTTGTAGTTTTCCCCCAATAAAATTTTCGGAAAAAAAAAATTACATGTGTCAACTTTAATGTAACAAACAACATATTTGAATATAGCAATAACTTAAAGTTAGACAAAAGCCTTTTATGTGTCTGATGACTAAAATTCCATACTGTCTTTCTTAACATAAACCATACCCATGATGACAAACTTTGGTATAGGTTGACAAACTAAAGTAGGGGTTGACAAACTTTTTATTTTAGACTTTGTGGACCTGTAATACAGTTTCCATAGAAAGCACACAACTGTGTTGTTGAAGCACAAAAGCAGCCATAGACCCTATCTAAACAAATGGGCGTGGCTATTGTTCCACTAAAAGTTTGATTTACAAAAACAGGCAGCAGGCCCTCCTTCCTTTGCTGAACCCTGACCTATAATTTTCTGTTTTGGTTTCTTTAGAATGGAGCAAGAAAGATACTAAGAACACTTATAAAGCAATTTTAGTACAGAATCCTTTTAGATTTTTATGATTTTCCCCATTAACCTTTTTCAGTTCTTTTCACCCATATCTAATTCACAGTCCCTGACTTTTTAGTGATTTGCCTTTGGTTTTGTATAGAAAGAGCAGCTCTCTCCTGCATGTCAGTTTATGAAACATTAAATTGCATAAATACAGTAACTGGCATAAACAGATTTGGGGACACAAGTGACTCTCGGTAAGCAGACATAGACAATTTAACCCATGGGAGCAATAACTAGTATATGGGACTACCAGAATGTATCCTACTAGTCAACAGTGTGCAGCAGCTGTGGACATCTGCCAGTATATTTTCCAGAGAAAAAGGAAGATCATCCTAATCTGGTGAGCTGAGTAAATGAAAGTCAGTTAAGAGAGCTTCTACTGTAGTATATATCCGTAAAAATCCAAAAAACTAAAACTACAATTATAGTTGAATGTTTTCATGTAACAGATAACATAAAAAGTGGCATATGGTATTTATTTTAAAACTGATAAATCTGATATTCTGATTTGGGATCCCCATTTTTTACAGGTATTTTAGGTGACTATCACATAATACGAACTCTAAGTTTTAGAATTAAAACACATCAATTTATAAAATATTCACAATAAATGACAAAAAGAATAAATACAAGGTAACAACACAGAACAGTCTAAATGATAAGAACTTAATGATGAAACTGCCAAAGTAAAACTATTTTTTGATCCCGCAAATTTGATCTATGACCATGGGGTAGGGGAATATTTTTTACCAGGATTGTAATCTTATAATGGAAAAAAAAAAACTGTCTCTTAAATCTATAAAACCAAAATTATTGCTATTTAAGTAGCTTAAAATACCACTTATTACTTATGGTTTACCAAATAATCAAATCTATACCTCTAGATTGAAGAAGGTCAACTTCTTTCAGTGTACAGTCAACATTTATCTGGAGTTGTCTGTTCATGCTTCTCAATCTTGTCATTTCCTCAGGCTAGTAAGAAAGGACCCAAAATAGCAATTGTGGGAAAGTCATTATCAAGCCCAACATTTAAGAACTGCGTTTCATGTTAATTGTTTTGATTGGGTATTACCAGGAATACAGCCTTAGTCCATAAGGGGCATGTTTAAGAAGTCCTATGTGAATGTTTTTAAAGGAATAGTCAGGTAAAATGGGGACATCAAAATGGCCAGGGATAAACAAAATCTGAATATAAAGTGGCAGGTTACAATACTGAACTGTGTTCTATTATACAAGATACTATCATTTTAATCACAGAGCACTGACAGTATTTTATTTCTATGTTTTCACGATAAAGGAAACTGTAAGAATAAACCTTTTAAACAAGCAATGTCCATGATCTTAGTCTTATCCAGCCTAGTAAAAATTACACCAGTACTACTTTGAATTAGTGCTTACTAAGGATCAGGCACTGTGTTTACCAGAATTCTCTCATTCCTTCCTCTAAATAATCCTTTAAGTTAGGTACCAATATCATGCCCAACTTATAAGTGAGGAAACTGAGGCATATAGAGGTTATATAACTTTCCCACCAAAGTTATAAAGCTCATAATTGGTAGAGCCAGGATTTATATAAAAGGCTTTTATATAAATTCATATAGAAAACTTTTTATCTTTTCTCTAGATCTAAGGAAGCAATTAATCTAGTACATGAAAATTTCAGAAACAAATGGACTCCTTTCTTCCTTCAACTTTGTTTTTTTCTGCCACGACCTTTCTAGACCAGCCCACTCCTTAGGCCTTTCAGGGGCACATATGAGGCATTGAAATGTACAGAGTCCTAATCTTCAGTTAAATAAAGCTTTCTGGCAGCCTTTACTTTCCACGCTATTGTTAATTTCTTTACTATTTATGTACACATACAGTAAAAAATAAAGTCAAGGCTTAGCATTTAGAGGTTGAAGTATTGAGGCTTTCAGTACACCCTAGGTATTAACTCAATTACTAGGGTGATTTTTAACTACATAAAGTGAAAAATGAAATATCTGCTACAATTAGGAACACAGAACAAAATCCTACTGTTAAAAACATGTATTTTGCTAAAAGCTAAATATGTTAATATAACAGTGAAGAAAAATGAGCAGAAAGGATATCTTAATTCACAAAAATGCAAGCGCTTAGCCGGGCGCGGTGGCTCACGCCTGTAATCCTAGCACTCTGGGAGGCTGAGGCGGGTGGATTGCTCAAGGTCAGGAGTTCAAAACCAGCCTGAGCAACAGTTAGACCCCATCTCTACTAATAATAGAAAGAAATTAATTGGCCAACTAAATATATATAGAAAAAATTAGCTGGGCATGGTGGCGCATGCCTGTAGTCCCAGCTACTTGGGAGGATGAGACAGAAGGATCGCTTCAGCCCAGGA